>JAEPRB010000624.1:0-10586 GCA_016758965.1 Circinella minor
CAATAAATTTTTTTAAGCTCCTCGATATAGCAACTCACTGATGGAGAAAAATCATCTGGGTTGCTAAAACAAATGTATTTTGATTCTAAAATAGAAACGATTTTACCACCGCTGCTGGGGTTGCCCTAAGAAGGTATACAAAAACTAAAAAAAAACCCATTGGGAAAAAAGTTATGCTGGTACAACAAGGTTTGGAATGAAGAAATAATAATGGAAGTAAAAGTATAAAATGAGATAGAAGATGGAGTGGATATTGGCAATATATATTATATGCTTATTTGAATGTTTTGATTATGTTAAGGGCGGTAAGAGTGGTAGGATTGTTTGTTTTAAGATCCAGGACCAATTTATTGAGAGTCATGCTCTTACTCGAACGTACTCCTTCAAGCAATTGAGCTGCATCAACATGTGGTATTTCTTTTTGTTCCGCAATGGCTTTTACAGCTTTCACAATAAGCAAACGTCGACTAAACCGTTGTCTCATTGTGGTACTAGGTCTCCAGGCTGCATTCCATTTTTCTTCCAATTCAGAAACAGAAGGTAAATGGCTAGCAAGACCTACAGAACATTCACGCCATACCTCATCAACTGTTTGAATATTAGTATCAAGCTCGTAGCATGGAGGTTGGTTAGGTTCACTAGTAGAACTCTGAATGGGCTGCGAACTACTAGAAGAACTGACTTCAACTACTGGTGGTGTTACTATGGATTCAACAGAAGCGCCACTGGGAACAAAACGGAAATGACCGGTTGTAAGACAATCAATTTTTTCATGCAAAGCTCCCAAACTTCGCTTGAGCTCTGCATTCTCCTGGCGTAATGTCTCGAGCTCTGCTCGATGATACATTCCCATCTTCATATCTATGTCATCGAGACGATGATTTACCTCAGGTATGACATCTTGTATTTGCATGTGAGAGGGTGTAGGTGTTGTTCGAACAGCATGGGCTGAAGCTGCAGCAAATGAAAGAAAATCCTGTCCTTGAAAGATAGGATGATTAAACATAGGATGATTTGGGTGCTGTTCTCGTAACACAGCTGCATCTTGTAAAATAACAACGCGCATTGTTTTCATGAGACGTAAAAACCCTTGTGCAGAAATTGACCTTTCGGCATCATTTTCACTTTCAACTTTTGACAGCCAGTCGTCAACCTCAGGGAAGATTTTTCGTTGCAGTGATTCTTCTGGCTGTACCAAAGCACGAGGAAGCCAATATCTACTTTTTCTGGTAGGGAATCCGTTGACTGCACGGATTGAAGCTCTTGATAGCTTCATTAGATAATGGCGCTCCATGCTTTGCATATTCCAGCAGCCATGTCGACGTAATTGGTCTTCTGTTGCCCCACGCAATTCGGCATTTCGTGCACCTGATCCATGTCCAGCATGTGTTGTGTGTAAACTTGTAATATTACATTGACGAAATGCACGGACAATTGGCGCATTCATTGTGGTGTACGCCATTTGCTTTTTAGCATCTTTTCCTTTCAACAACTTCAAGCTATACCAATCCTCATTCTTAGTAAATTTTGGGAACTTTTCGTTGGACATATGGAAATGATAAAAAAGATAAAAGGCGATGGCACCAAATGCACATACTCGTACATCCTTATGTCGAATTGTTGCAAAGTACATGGGGTTTCCATTGGCAAGAGTTTTACCAAAGTCAGAATGGAATGCAAGTACAGGGCAGGGAGTGCTGTTCTCTTCGTCTTCTGGAAAATTGATTCCAAACAGGTCTGCGAACTCTGCAAATCGCGAGTTCTTACTACGAAGCATCATCATGTGGTGCATTAAAAATGAAGCACGGTTTCGCATTTCTGCTACTGGTTCATGATCACGGTTGGTAAAAAAGTATAAAGAGACAGCAACCATCTCATTATAATCATAGCCATCCTGCAAAGTTCCAATACCACGATCAGTAAAGTTTTCACGGAGTGTATCTCTATTATGCTTTGCTTTTCCTTTGCGCCAGGTGTTAACCTTTTGTCCACGTGGATGAGGGTGAGAGTTAACTCCAGCAGCAACTTGATCATGGTAGAGATCGATGACAGCTTTGATGTACTGTTGGTTACTTTCATAACCAAGCGCCATCGTTTCGCCATCATCTCGCTTGCGCTTTCTATTACCCGTTTTATCAACAACTTCCTTTAAAAATCGTAAAAGTTTTGCCTCAGTGACAAGCTCATCAACCTTAAAAACATTTGGCTCAACTTCATAACGATAGTTTTCTGCACACCAATCCTATTCATTCATATTATTCTATTTAGATAAACCTTCGGAGCTACAGTATGACATTTATTATGCTAGACCTAGACGCCCAAGAACTTACGATAAACAACTGTCTTTTATTTTTATAGTTTCTTTGTGTGTTTTCACTTTGAAGCCTTTTTTTCATGGCAAGCATCTCTCCCGAGATTTCAGCTTCCTTGGCTTGATTTTCAGCCAATGCAGCAGCATGGGAAGAGTTAAGATTGTCATTCGAATCAGCATCTCGATTGGAAGATGAGGATGCCGATGAAGAAGCATTAGAAGAAAAGTTACGATTCATTTTACTTAATCAATAATAAAAAAGAGAGTAATTCAGAAAAGAAAGACAAACGAAAAAAAAAGAAACTCGAATATAATTAATTATAAAACTCAGGAACTCAAAGTTAAAAATGAGTATTACAGTGGGTCACAAATTTTGCTGGTAACCTGAGTTATAACCTAGCATGGGCGACCACTAAATACGCACTATGTATTGAGTATGGGACTGGCTACATGGAAACTGATATATTATTTATTTTATAGGAAAAGGATTTTTTTTACCTATTAATAGGATATTGCTTGGTAAGTTTCTTTGGGAACGCGGTAAATTTAAAATGGACAAATAAATAGCACCGCAACTATACGAAGGGCCATTCTCGAAGGGGGAAAACCTAACATTATCGGTAACTTAGTATACACTCACATATATCATATTTATTTCTCAATTTCTTTTTTAATTTTTGCAAAAAAAAAAAGAGAAAATATAGATATTACCAGTCAACATTTAATGCAAATTGAATTGAGCGTTCATCATTGATAAATGTTTCACCAACGTCATCTTTAATCTCGTTCCATATTTTACCATCATAAATTTCATAATAAATGCTATCATTTTGCTGTCGAAATCTCCATGCATTGATTTGCTCATAAAAATTGGGGCGCCTGAACATCAGTTGTAATCCTTTGATCACAGAATGGTAAGGATATTCTTTCAATTGTTGATTTTTTTTACACGATCCATTTTTAAATAGCTGTTCATTGCATAGCTTTGCAGACCAAGCAGATGATGGGTGGTGAGGAAATTCGGTATGATGGCATAACGTTTGTTCGTTAGCGAGTAAGACATCGAGAGTATATATTTTATGGCATTTTTTACAGGCAACATATCTTTTTAAACCTTCTTCAAAAATATCAACACCCATATGCTGACGAAGAATCGACAATTTTTTGGGTAATTTCGGACAAGAGGTATTGGTATAAGAGAGGATTATATTAATAAATGCCATTAATATTTCGGCAGCAACTTCAGACAGGTATTGTCGTTGAAACAAGATAATAAAAAGACCGATGAACATGTACAACTTGTCAAATGTTGATACAGGCTCTATAGTATGAGAATATGATCCAATAAATAATTGAAATAAAAAAAATATAATTTGAAAAATAAATAACCGCACCTTCATCCATAAAATCATCATTATCATCTGTCTCAGTGGTATCCTCCTGATTATTTGATAGATCCACTATTACTGGGGGCTCCTGATCACCAAAATCATAATCGTCAAAATCATCCATGTCTCCTTCATCTGGACCCAACATGGAACCCAGCATAACGGGTTCAGTTTCAGCTGCATTAACTATAAATTTCGCATTTGGTTAAAATTGTAACTTAATATTAAAACAAAATAATCTTCTACCATTCTCATCAAGATCCATCATGTTTTCTTTGCTTTGATCAGCAATCCACGCATCATAAAGACTCGTGGTGTAGTCGATCTTATGACGATGTTCAGTATTTTCTGTCTGATGAATGAACTTTTCAGCTCGTGTACTCATTTGAAAACACTGATTACAAAAGCATTTTTTAATCCCATAATGAATTTCAGCTGCTGTCTGCATTTTGCAAAAATAAGAGAAAATTAAATAATGAAGAAAAAGTAATGAAGTATTAGAATGCTTAACGACTATCGCGTAACTTAATATTTATTTTGTGTAAGGTAACTTTTTATTTGAACACGTTTGAGAATACTCAAATCAAGAGTTTGAGCGAGCTGGTTACTCAAACTACTGATTTGAGTGGTTTGAGCCAGCTCAAATCATTCAGGGGCGTTTGAGCCGCTCAAACCAGCTCAAACTCAAAAGTTTTAGCAGGACCCTTTTTCTCAAACCACCTTTTAAGTCCAGTGTTTGATAATTATTTCCATCCTTAAGGTATTATTATGGTACTTTTACTATTTTTTATTTTTTTATTTATTTTAAGTTAATATTTCTTCTGTACTTTTAAGTAATAGATATAAACCTAAAAATTATTTTAAATATGTATTAGATTACAGTACTTATTATTTTATATAATATTTTATTAATTAGGTATATTTATTACTTATAATTTTAATCTTAAATTTTTTCTTTACATTATAACTTATCTATCATTTCTTGTATTAATATGTATAATATCAATGTTATATACACAATGGCTAGATCCTAGCGCCGTCTAACGTTGGCGTGGAATGCAAACGTCCCCCTACCCAGGGAACGTAAAAATATATGTTAAGTTGGGTAACGCATTCAAGGTTATCTCAGGTTCTAAGCCAGCTAGACAAAAATGAATTACAGATTTGAAATCAGCGCCTAATTTTAGGTTAGAAAATATATATTTCATAAATATAATTAAAGTTTTTTTCTAAAATTATTCAATAAATTAGATGACTTAGTTATATTTAGCGAAGTCTAAAAAACCCCTACCTTTTAATTCCTTATTGCTCCGCACTGCGTTTGAACCATCAAATAAAATTTATATCACTGAAATCAGAATTTTTCTGGCTTTCAAATGATATAATTTATATTCAGATTCATTAAAAATTAAGTGCAGCTGATCCTTAAGCTCTGCTGCGCAGATCTTAAGAATCAGCCATTAATTTTTTATTCTATATCTTTTTATTCTGTTGACTTTTATTTTGTCATTTTTTATCTGATAGCTTGTTATTTCGTAACTTTTATTCTGCTATCTTTTTATTCTGTTATCTTTTTATTCCTCATCTATTTATTCTACAACTTTTTATCCTACAACTTTTTATTCTACCACTTTTTATTATGCAACTTTTTATTCTATTATCTTTTTATTCTATAATATTCATTCCGCAAATTTTTATTCTGTCTGTATTTCATTCTGTATCTTTTATTTTCAATAATGTTTTATTCCCTTAACTTTTATTGTGCAACTTTTATTCTATCATCTTTTTTATTCTGTATCTTTTTATTCTATCCACTTTCATGCCACAACTTTTTATTCCACCAACTTAGATCCCATCAACTTTGATTCTGTCGACTTTGATTCTCTCAACTTAGATCCCAGAACTTTTTATTTCATAACTTTTTATCCCATAACTCCATCACAAAAACTGCCCATCGGAGTTTGGCTTCGCAAGCCATTTGAGCCATGCAGTTCCATTTGATGCCAACCAGGGGCACAATTTGTCATGATTGCCCTGGATGGGATACAAGAGCCAAACACGCCATTCATCGCCATTTTTGTATTTCACATCCTTCAACTGGCATCAGTTATAATTGACATCTTTTTTTGACTAAAAAGGATTCAATTATTATTTACATCATATGATATATATTTATATATATATTCCAATTATATGTAAAAACGCTCTTTTATACGTAGAACGTTAAAAAAAGTCAAGATTAATGCTTTAAGCATCTTAAAAGTACAATGATTTTTAAGTACGGGGATGAAAGACTTTAAAAAGGATAGATAATATTTGACGTCAAAAGGTAAAATATCCCTTAAATAAGGGAATGGGATCAGAGGCGGAAAAGTTAAAAAAGATAGCAAATGGTATAAATACTATATTCTTTTGCAGAAAAAATACCTACAAATAAAAAGAGCATGATAGAGAGCTATTAGTAAATAAAATGGGGATAACATAAAAAAACCAGGCCTAAATAAGCAAATTCAAGAGTAAACTCCTTATGGCTCGCTCTTCTTCCACCCAATATATTTTCTCCTTGGCAAACTTGGTAGATAAGTTCTAAAGCGTCGCCAACAATCCCTGTCAATGTCATGCAAGACTAGGTACTCATGGTAAGGAACACCTGGTGTAGTAGATTCACTGCCATTGTTGGGCACTACTAAAGCTGTTCGTTTAATATCCTCAACACGGATTATATGTTGATTATCTTTATACATTTTTTCTGGTGCACCAAGGACGTGTAAACCACTTGGGTGTTTTTTCTTTCTTAAATATGGATAGGTTTGAACGAGTGCCAGCTCTATGATGCTTCCTTTGTACAATAATTTAAAAAAAAGAAATACTTGAGACACCACATGTAAATCGTCGTTTTCTGAATCATTTTCATCATCATCCACTTCATCCCTCCCAATGCCTTCATCTATTGTTTTTAATAAGATATAGTCTTGTTGTTGGCGCCCAAAATAATTAAGATTGGC
The DNA here is from genome assembly GCA_016758965.1 of Circinella minor. Lineage (NCBI taxonomy): Eukaryota > Fungi > Mucoromycota > Mucoromycetes > Mucorales > Lichtheimiaceae > Circinella > Circinella minor. The sequence continues at coordinate 6,705 of JAEPRB010000624.1, forward strand.
ATGTATATTCTGTTCATAAACATCCCCATCTTCGTCATAATCTTGCATTGAAAGTAGCTGAAATATTTTAATCTAAAGATTATATGGTTGTGCTTTAGCAGATACGTAAATATATTTTTTAGTTATTTATAATGTTACTTTACCTTAGGAATAGATTCTAATGATGGCATCTTGCTTCTTCTTTTCTGGCTTCCTCTTTTAACTCCTCGTGCTACTAAATCCTCGTCATCAAGATATGCCTGTAATAAATAATCCAAATCAGTTAATTGGGCGCTCAATGTAGCTACTTCATCAATAATATATTTTTTCTTTATAGGTGATTTCAATGAATAAGACGATAAAGGTAGTGATAATGACGAGGATGATGGTGGTGATGGTATTGGAGGCGTATTATTATTAGTATTAGTGATCCTCGTCATCGCCTTCAATGCATCCCGTTTAGCTACAAAATTAGCCATCTTTATTCAAGAATTAATCAAGATAGCTAAATACATAATTTACAACAATCGGTAACAACAGTAACAAAACCAACCTGTTTAGTAAAATTTCGCTGTTTATTAGTTTTCCTAGCTGGTTTCTTCGTATCAAATTTATGCTGATTTTCTGTTTGTGTCATACTGTAATTATGAATAACACCTTTTTGCTTAATATCTTTGCAATACTTTGATAACATATGGTTTTTAGAAAAGTTCATATGGCTCTATGTAGATCGGTCAGTATAAATTATGTAAAGAGAGTACATGAATTAGATCATTGCAAATTTACCAGTGACTGATTTTCAAAAACTGCACTATATTCAACATATTTCTTCAAAGTCTTTTCAATGTCGCTTAATGATTCATTGCTGTGCTCTCGAGCTTTTAACATGTACCACAGGTCAAGGAAAGCTCTCACAAACATTGCTGCTTGTAATTCAATTAAATCATGAATACAAGGTAATAGAATCTAAGAAAGTTAATCATAAAGCATTTAGAAATTCTTCCACGCTTATGTTATATAATCACATTCACTATTACTTATTATATACCTTCATACAGTCAACATGTTCATGATAAGTAGCACGTTTCAAACATGACGGTAAAATTCCATGTTTGAAATGTCGCAGACCCGTGATTCTTGGTAGATTCCGCGCTCTAATAAAGATTATAAGTGGTCCAAAATAACAATGTTGTCTTTATAACAAAATAAAAAATCACCTGGTCATAACTTTTTCTATCCCTGCTTTCCCATGTTTATCAACAATAAGCTTTTCAACAAAACCAAGCAAATGCTTCATTATTCCTCCTAACTGATGCAAATCATCTACAATAAGGGCTTGATGTATTTCAAAATGAGGCATGCTCCAAAAAGCACTCTGAATATTCAAATGGAGACATAAGATTAATATCATCATTCTGTTAAAGAAGACATCAAAACCATAACACTTAACTTTTATTAGATATATTGATTTCTGCTTGCAGTAGTTTTCGACTTCTTCTTCACATGCTTTTTTTTCTGCCTTACTACTGACTGTTATTTCATCTCCTTCTTGTGCTTCTCCATTGCCAGTATCATCACTACTCCCTGCTTCTATTTTCTTATGGACCCGGCCTATTGCATTTTTACACATACGGTACCATCTCTCACTTCGTTCATTAGTTCGTAGTACAGCTTCATGATTGATAGATGGGTCATGGAATTTAACTCGTGGTGTTAAGCACCTTGGACATAAGCAATTTGTGTTTTTGCCTTGGCGAATTAATGCTAATAAACACGTTTCTGGATAATCTGCTATCCAGGTAGCTAAACAAATGACTACTTCATAAATATTGTTCCTTGGTCCTAGCATTAAAGAACTAAACATTATTGTCAGTCACAGTCAATGTATGTATATTATATTCTTTTCTAGTAAAACATTTTTCTAATATACCCTTCATGATTATCATACCCAGAAAAAGGTAAAAAAAATCTGAGACAATATATAATGGTGTACTGCCTTCTTTGCCATTCGAAACCACTCAAAACTACTGTGCACTTTAGATTCTATGATAGGCAAAAAACCTAGCAGACAGGAGGCGTTACTGCTGTACTTGTTTCGAATGTTCATTGGTACATTTCCTTCAGAAAAGTTTTGTTAGTATTCAGTAATGCCTTCTTATAAAAACATCAGGGCTTTTTTTATAGCTAATATTCGCCAATCTTTATATATATAGGATAAGCTCTGAACTTTTCACAATCCCAAATAACTGTTTGATCACTTGCAACTTGTAACGCAATAACTACTTTTTTGGTACCTATTTTTTCCTAATATATTAAATAATAATGAGCGCTACGTAATGGCAAAAAAGATTACTATATACAAACATTTTTCCTTTACCTGCATTTCATGCCACCAGTCACCAGTATGCATTTCAGTGTATATCTGCGATGTACCTCGATAGCATTTAGTTGGTCTCAAAACCATATCATTCTCCAAACAAGGATCATTAAAAATATCTTCAACCAGATCAAAAACGTCTCGATGATAGAACACAGGGGTGGATCCTCCATTTGCAGCTAAAAAGTCATATTTGTATTCGTCAGGAAAATCTGGTACCCTGTTGATGTCAACTGTTGTTTCAGTAAAATTCTACATATTATAACGATTCGAAAGTTATTCAAGATTTAGAATATAAATAACATTCGGATAATTAATTTGAAATGTCAACTACTAAATTCAAGTGTTCGTTTCGTTTGTCTGCTTTAGCTCGTACTCCTTTCCACGTCTTGCAAGTTATTTCATCTTTTTCTCGTCGTCCAAGTTCAATCAATTCAACAAGTCTATTATTTAATGTTATCATCATGTAAAGGATGATTTCGTACACTTATGTATACAAAAATAAATTGTTGTTAACTATTTATCATACCTCTTATATGCAACATGGGATAAACCATAATCAAGTATATATTTGATGATTTCCTTTTCTACAGTGTTAAAAGCACTTATATCATTGAAATCGACGTTGATATGACCATAAGTAGGTGGTGAGGAATATACCCGTTCTATAACAACCCAGTAAAAAAGTGAAGTCAATAAATACCTTTCTGGCAAGAATCTATTTACCAATAATGTAATAAACCAACACCAAACACTGAATCACCTTCCCATAAATCTTGAGGCTCTTGCAGATTCTCGTCAGTTTCTTCAAGTAAAGACTGTTCAGTTGTGACTATATAGTTTTCGTTCTATAAAGAAAAATATGTTATTGAAACAGCGTTGAAAAATATAAAAACCTAGTAGGAAACAATTTGTACAGATGTCACTTCTAGGTCAAAATCATCTTCAGTTCTTCTATTAAAAATATTTGACGGAAGTGTTTGGTCACTATGAACCTTATAGATGTGGTGAGTAACGCTTTTATATGAATTATATCCACAAAATTCATATGGACACTGATTTTTGTTAAAAAACGACATTAATATACTATTATAATATTTTTTTTGTATGGTTACTTAATAGGATCAAGCAAAAAGGGTGATCATATCATCGGCTTCTTATATGTAGCAAATGTACTGTGATAGTACCTGTACTGTCGAGGTAAAACAAATAATCACGGAAAAAAAACAAAGCAGCAGCATCAACGCTAGATACAACATGTATACTATAATAATAAAAAAGTACTGTATGCATTATTTAGTACTTAGAAAAAAAGCATAACTACTGTATTTTATCGTATATAAGTAGTTTCATTTTTTATGATCGCTTCAAACACATCCCAGTTTTTTTTTTCTTTTTTTTTTTTTTTTTTGGATATTCTAGTTTATTTTTTAAAAGTGTCATCTTCGCAATTATAGCTTGACAAACTGTAATTACCGCTAATATTTAGTACAGCCACCGGTGGATAGAAACGAAATCACTTGATA
>JAEPRB010000625.1:0-10573 GCA_016758965.1 Circinella minor
ATGCAGTAGCTTCCTTTTGATGAATAAACTTTTCAGGTCGCGTACTCATTTGAAAACACAGATCACAAAAACATTTTTTGACCTCATAATGTATTTCAGCAGCTGTCTGCATTTTGCAAAAAAAAAAAAGAAATTTAAATGAAGAAAAAGTAATGAAGTATTACAATGCTCAACGAATATCGCGTAACTTAATATTTATTTTGTGTAAAGTAACTTTTTATTTGAACACGTTTGAGAATACTCAAACTAAGCGCTTGAGCGACCTGGTTACTCAAACTACTGATTTGAGCGGTTTGAGCCAGCTCAAATCATTCAGGGGCGTTTGAGCCGCTTAAACCAGCTCAAACCCAAAAGTTTTAGCAAGACCCATTTTTTCAAACTACCTTTTAGGTCCAGTGTAATATGTTTTTTTAACCAGCTCAAACTCGGCTCAAACCGCAAGTTTAAGCTCGTTTGAGCTAACTAAGTTATTAGGTTCGAGAATTTTTGAGAACCATGATGTGCAAATCCGATCTGCTCAAACACGCTCAAATCAGTGGTTTGAGCTACTCAAACTGGTTCGTTTTTTTATTTTTAGCAGTTTGAGTCTTTGAGAAAAACGATGAGAGGCTCACAACAACTTTAATCTTCCACTCTATTGGTTAATGTTCCATGTTACACCTTTTGATCAAAGTATCATATTGGTGGGTTTTATTTACACATACCATACATAGCCTTCAGTATTGGCTCAATTCTTTTGGACATTTTAAAACTATCATTTAGTATTGGCTTATTATTCTTTTAAATTGATCAAATCATCTGCTTTTCATTTCCTTTTATATACATAAAGAAGTATCTTTTATTTATTTATTATTTTTTTTATCTACTATACTAAAATACATATATAATTTCTATTATAAAACTAAACTATTTATCTAAATTTACAATATTACGAGTCTTTGTTTACCATATAACGAACTAAACATGATCTATTTAAAATACCTTTGAATAAATATAACTATAAATATATAACAAAAATATAATGTAAATAAATAATACGAAATGAATCATAGTAAAAAAAATTGACACGAACCCATACCATCCTATAGAAAACAAAAGAATGTGAGTATATGAAAATGTTCACACAATAATATTGAAGAAGAATTAGTTATGCTTTAAATAATATGTACTGAATAAGATTGAAGAGAAGATTAGTTATATCATAAAACCATGTTTACAGAATAATATTGAAAAAAAAAGATTGGTTACGCTATAAATAATATAGTTACAGAATAACTTGGGGAAGAGATAAATAACATGTTTCTATGGGAACCATTACTATAAAATGCACGAAATATTCATAAGAAATCAATAAAATCATATGATTTATACATGAAAAAGAACAAGTACATACCTTCCAAATCTTTAAGCTTAAAGAAGTTGCCTATTATTAAAGTAAAATATTTATACATGTTAATTTCCTTTTTTTTTTGTACCATTTATGATTCCTTTATTACCTGTTTTTTTCTATTTATCCTGGCTATTGCCAAACATGTTCTTCATGATACAATCAATAGCTGGAACGGATGTACCTTAGCAAGCTATTTATTCATCAGTGAATATAATTAAGATGAGGAAGAACATATAAGTTCATGTAAAAGGGGATATGCAAGCAAGTAAAAAAAAAGGGATACTGGTACCCGTGTCAAAGTACAAAACCCGCATATACACCCTAGGAAAAATAAATTCAGAATATATCCAGAATATATTCATATATTTACATGTTTGATTTCCGGCAAATTTAAATTTATCTTGAATATTCTTTGTATACTTTTTGATTACTTTTTGAATATGGATATTCAAATAATATTTCTCTTATAATAGTGTATATTCTTTTAATATTCTTTGAATTTATTATACATTTTTTACTAGCTAAACGTTTTTTTTTTGCAACATTATCACTAAAACTAAAAAGTAAAAACTCCCACGTGAACTTGGTTTATTCATTAGATGGTACTTGTTTTGCTTTCTTTTCATCACATTATTAGGCTTTATACGTATTTCTTTCTTTGGTCGTCCAGGTCGTTTTTTTATTGGAAATGGAGGCTCATCCTCATCTGGCGTTTTTGTATTTGCAGTTTTCTTAGGTCTTCCGACTCTTTTTTTTTTCATAACACTATTACCTTGTAACGCGTCACCATCATTCATATTGCTTTCATTATCTTCATCAGTTTCGTCATCTTTTTCCATTAATCTTCTTTTTCTGGCGAAAGCTGTAGTAACCAATTACACATCACTATTATACATGTTGAAAAAAAAAGTATAACCAAAGCGAATTTAACTTACTTTCTTTTCTCGTGTCTGGTTTTAGATCTTGTACTTGTTTAGTCTGCTTGTAAATTGTTTTCTTCTGTACTGCTGATAACGATCTTTGGGCCTGAATAGTGCTTGGCTGTTTATGGTTATTACCATATACGTTTGGGTCTATCTGATTTTGCAGATGTTTTTCTTTAATGTTTGTCTTTTGTTCTTCCATGCAATCTTCATCTTCGTCACTTGAGAGCTTTGTATCCAACATTAAAGTTTCATTACCGAACCCAGCGGGTTCTTCATCAAATCGTATCGGCTCTTCATCAATAAACAACATATCATATTCTTCAAGCAGATTATCGTCATGCTCAGAAGTTGTGTTAATACTTGGAAAATATATATGGAAAAAAAAAGAGAAAAAAGCATTAGTGACATGATTTAAAATAGACACTGTTAAAGTAAAAAAAAAATTCATCGAGGAGATCTTCATTACCTTTCAGCATCAGACATACCATCTACGTTCTCAGTTGCTTCAACAGTACTTTATATCAAAAAATTTAAATTATTATCTCTCAACATAGAACACTTTAATACAATATATAAGAATATAAAGAATACATACCAATCACCCACTGCGTTTTTATCAACTGTTTGTTCTTCTGCTATAATAGTCAAAATAAAAAAAACTACCATTAATAGAATGGAAGAATCGATAATTCCGTACCCAACATATTGTATTAGATTCAAGTATTTTCACCTTTGTCATGCTTTAAGAAAGCCTTGCGCATTATAAGTTTCGCCCCCCAATTTTCAACACACGCCCTAAGTGGAAATTCATCATCTACCAACTTTTCAAATAACACTTCAGCCTCTCGTCTGATTTTATCTGTCAAATCTGACCAAGTAGCAGATGAATCCAATCCATGAATCGATCTAATATTATCCCTTAGACCAGCTGCATATTTGGGTGAGTTTTTTTTGAATGTCATGAGATACTCGGGTTTGTATGGCTTTTTGAGTCTTTGTAACACTGTTTTGCACAAGTATTCAAAATGTTCCCAACGAAATTGAAGTGTCATTCCTTTTTTACATGCTGGCGGCATGATATTTCGTGGTATCTTTTCATTCCTAAAAGGATTTTGATCTTCAAATGCTTGTGAATAATCAGATGTTGTAAGATCCAAAGAAACGCGTTGTTCCATTAATTGTTCCATGTTAGTTAGTTTCTGCTTTAAGGTATCTATTCACACTTTATCCATATACTTCTGATTCAACACGTGAGTTAATCGCGTCCTGGGCATTTTGAAGCTTTCCATCAAGTGCGTTGATTTCTTTTGTGACATGATCTTTAAATTCAGAAACTGTATTGATAAAAGCTGAAATCAAAGAACCACTGTTATCGCGTTGCATTTTTTTATATTACAATAGGATAAAATAAGAGGTAAGTGAAGGGATACACAGGACTATAATTATAAAAACGGTGAATGGGTTGCATAAAAAAATAAGAAAAAAAAAGCGGGAAGAAAAGAAGAGTCGGACCACACAATTTTAAATTAATCCCCCTTCTTACTTCTTCACTACCACAAACCATATATAATAAAATAAACAAAGAAAAATGCATCACATGTGGCTGGATCATTTCAGGAATGATAGAAGATATTAAGATTCACAGGAATAAATGTTTAAACGATAAACTGGATCATCTTCGCTCATCAAATACCAATATTTCGGTAATCATTGTACACAAGTTTTCTCAAAACACCAAGCTTTGAAGAATAAGTATACATTAATCTTAATTTACCAGGGAAATAAAAGTAATTCTCAAAAAAAATCTGACAAACAATGGACATCTTCCGGAAATCGTTCGTGTAATATAGAATAGGTAATGCAATAGCATTTTACTTGACTTTTAATGGTTGTATAACATTCATCAATTTATTATGCCTGCTTTTATTTTCTTTTATTTTTTTTTCTATTTAATAGAACACTGAAAATAGGACGATGCTACCAACGTTATCTGAACAGGATGAAAACGACTTAAGTCTGGGAGATATTTATGACGATGATGAATACAATATCTTATCTGCAATTGAAACAAACAATATCATCCCAAATGAAACAGCAACACTGTTACAAGAAGTAACAAACAACATTGCTCCAAATGAGGCAACAGCACAAGAATCAACAAATATGTTACCAAAAAATACAGAAGCTGAACTCCACCCTCGAAAGGCACCAACAGTAATTGATTTAACACGACAATATACATATGAAGACAAACATATATAAGCTAGTATCGATATATTTGCATTAATGGTCAAAGGGACTGGGGGTAAAACACTTTATGATGCTGTGATCACAAGAATCAATCAATATACCAATGGGTACCTTCTACCGTTATACAGCTACAGCAAATCACGAGATGTTCTACGGAAAGCATATGGAGTTGAACCAGTGGAATATGATATTTGTTCAAAAGGTTGCAAGATGTTCAATGATGACGATGATAGTGAGGATTGTCATCATTGTAGTACTCCAAGATATAAAAGCGGAACACGTATTGCACATCAAGTTATGATATATTTACCACTGAAGGAGCAACTTGCTATCTTTGTTAGCAATGTACACATACAAGAATTATTGAAGTATCGTGCTGATTGGGAATCATTGGACATTATGAGAGATTGTTTTGATGGTGGCCTTTATAAGGATATCAAAGATAAATTTCAAAACAAAATGGATATCGCTTTATCGTTATATACAGACGATTTTCAGGTCTACAAACGAGTGAAACATACAATGACAATTGTGCATTTTGTGATCTTAAACCCTCCTGAAGAAGTACGTTATGAAGACCACAACATGATCCAAGTTTGCATTCCTCCAAGACCGAACAAAGCAACTGATCTGAACAGTTTTCTTGGACCTGTTATGAGGGAGCTCAATGATTTATGTGAAGAAGGGATGATAATACGAACGGATAGTGGTAATGTTATATTAAAGGCATACCTTTTATTTGTTGGGGGGATATTCCAGCGGTGGCGAAAGTGGCAGGACATGCAGGCTATCAACACTATCATGGTTGTCGATTTTGCATAATACGAGGGATATATCAAAATCATAGAATGACTTTTCCTCCAATAATCAAGAAAAAAGCACAACAGCAAATTGAAGACCAACCGGCTGGAAATGATAGTAGTAACTGTACAGCAAATCAACAGGATAACCGACTCAAACCAATAATTCGTCTTTCCCATACTTATGAAAAGAGCGACATAAATGTTGGTCAAAAATATAAATGTCAATTTTCAGAACTCCCAACGTTCCACGGGGCTACATTTTTTCCTATTGACATTATGCATCTTCTTGGTCTTGGCATTGGCAAACAATTATGGAGTATTATTCAAGGAACGTATGTAGCAGAAACGTGTCCTTTATATCTATCAAATGCTGAACAAGAATTAATTGGAACACGGATAGCTTCTTCAAGAAGTTTAACCCCATCATCATTTTCGGGTGATTATGGTGATATATCATTTCAGAGTGGATTCTATTGCGCTGTGGATTGGATACATTTTGTTTTATACATTGTTCCCACTATCATTCTGGAATTTTTTACTGATGAAAAGACGCGTAAAGCTCTGATTGATTTGTCTAACATTTATAGGTATGGATTTTCTAGAGAAATCGACCATGACGAGATTTCATGTTTACGGAGCGCTGTGAAATGTTGGATTAATTGGTTGAACGAACAAGTACACAATGGAAAAATGTCTGCTTCAGTTTTCACCATAAATCAGCATTACCTAACGCATATGTGTAAAACAATTGAACGTGATGGGCCTTTACCGTACTTGGCTGCATTTAACATGGAAAGGGCAATAGGGGAATTAAAGAAGAGAATAAGGTCAAAACGTCATCGAGGGAAAAATGCAGGAAATGTATTGATTGAGTTAGCAGCTATTAGAAAATGGAAGCGAGAAGAATCAATTGATATTAATAATGATAATGATAATGACGATAATGGATACGATGGTAATGGTAATGAACTAGCCGATGTTACCCCAGTAAAAAGAAAAAAAATGGATGTAATTGTATTAGATGATGATCCAAACAGCCCCGAGATATGGAGTCCTTTCGCCGAAGGTACAATCCGATCTTTGCGTTGTGGAGAATGTTTACGTCATTTCTGGGCATGGCACAACGGATCTTACCAAGGTGTAACCATTGATCCTAATGAGATCATAGAAACTGGAAGTCGACTATACAACAAAGATAAAAATACATATGGTGGCTCAATACGAGAGTCTTTTGTCCGATTGCATATTCATGTTGATGTAAGTAGATCAAGGAATCGTTCAATTATCAACAATCAACAACGGTAATATTTCGGTGAAATCAAATTTTTTTTCAAGCACTCCTTCGTAGTACATGGAAACAAGTGCGAAAAAATTCTGGGTTTTGTTGAGTTATACAAACTGAACAAAGGTGACGGACCATGGCCATATAAACTGAGAATGGTGGTAAACGATGTGTTGTAGTGGAGTCAAGTGATATTATTGGATTTGCAGGGCGTACAAAGGGTAAAAGCACAAGGGAGTATGTCTATTGGTCACAAAAAACTCCCCATTCAAAAAAAGAATTACCGATTGATTACGATCTTGAATTTATACCTCAATAAAACGTTATTAACAATCGTTAAGATATCATTATTATTTAATATACTTTTTGATATATCTCGAATTTTATATAAATATATTTAAAATATTATATGAATATCATATGAATCTTTTTTAACATGACTATATCTTTGAAATATTTTATAAATCTATGTATATATCTTAAATACTTTTTGCGTCTTCGAATTTTTTTTGAATTTTTTTTTCCTAAGGTGATAGCTTTGTTTCAAGCAAAAGTAGATATAGTAAATGAGAATAGACAAAATAAAAAAGTGGCAGAAAAAAAAGCAGATATATTAGTGCTTGTGAATCGTTATTGAAAGAATACACGGAGATAGGACACACAAGCACACACAAAAAAAGAAAAGAAAAACTATAGTTACTACCTGCGCTAAGCATAAGATACAAGGAAATCATCAAGTAAGCATAAGTATATGAGCTAGATAAGAACAAGGATGTGGTTAATGAATAAGAAGATTAAAAATTAAATTAAGGAGAAAAATATGAGTAGAAGAGTACGCGTAATCCGGCCAAAAAGAAAAAAAAGAAAAGAATACTATAACTACCCGTGTCAAGTTATAAGAACCAACATATACGCCCAATTACCGAACAAGAGCATTTAATTTACAAAATTAAATAAAGGGGAATCAGTGCTGGTGTTATCGTCAAAGTTTATAATAATAGATGTTTGTAAAGATGGAATAAAAATTTTGTCGTGTCATTTTGTTAGAGTAAAGAGGAGCAGAGTAAAAGAAAGATGCTGAAAAAAGAAGAATAAAAATAATGACCAAATTAGGCCACTCATATTAGGTTAGCCATATTGAGACAAGAAAAATCCTTTTATGTTATTATGGCGTTGTCTATTTGGCTAAAGTGTGTTATCACAGTATATGTAATACGACTTTCTTCTCTCTGTATAATGCATAAAATAAAATTATCATTCATATAACTTACTATTTATAATTCCTAATAGAACTTCTAATAATAAAAACGATATTCGTTATTTTTTTTTTGATAATGAGCTAACTTTTAGGAGGCGTAGCTGTGTATATAAAATTATTTTACCATAGCAAGTGAAACTTTATTGCATAAATTTGTCATTGGTATCAATATTATCTTGAAAGGGAAATAAATAACAACAACAAAAATATAAATATAAAGGTTGTGGATGTAAATTATTGAACCTTTGTTTCAATAACTTCTCATTAAATAAACACCTTCTCTTACTATGAATAATTCTTTTATAATGGATGATAACTTTGACGATTTTACTGGAAGATATGACAGCAGTACAGCTATTCCAGTACAACAAGCACCAGGCCGTACCACTTTGGGATCATTGGAGAATAGCGCTTCGACTTTTAATAGCAATAGCACGCTCTGGACTGAAATAGGTAAAATGCATAGCTGGATCAGCACTGCAGAGACAAAGTTTACCCACTTTGAAAAATTGGTGGAAAGCCAAGCAGGCATTATTGATGCAGTTAATAAACGTAATGCTGAGCTGGAGCAAGAGGTGCATGAGTTGAAGCATCGAGTTGCTAAGAATACGGAGAAGAAGACTCGTAGTCCACGGGATAAATTCCTCTCGGTAATATTCATTGGTTTTTATTTTATTTTTATTTTTCTATAGCTTGACTGAAGATTAGTAATGATACTAAAGCAATATGTTTAATATATTTTAATTAGAGTACGCTGAGAAGCCATTACAAGGGCAAGATGGTTCCGAAAGGGGCCGTCTGGAGTTTTGATTATGACTTCGACCATGAAGAGAACAGCATAGTCAAAACTGTCCTTGTAAACTATGCGCTGAAGACGGCGGATGACCTTGGCTATGACTGGACTGCCGAAGTCATCGAGGAAAAATTGGCTGCGGTATTCAAGAACGCGAGATACCGTAGCAAAATCACGCCGCAGCAACAAGAAACAGAGAAACAGAAATCTCAGAAACGTAGTATTCGGAACAAGGTCTGTTTATTTTTTATCATTATCTAAACCTATGGATTAAACGAGAATCTAACTGAAATTATACAATAGAAATATCATGCGCGCCAAAAAACGTACTAGAAGAACCGTGAAGCCCTCCTTGCCGAATTTAAGAATTGCGATCGACTCATTGAACGAGATTTGATGTCGGATAAAGAAGATTTATATGACGAATGGGAGGTGATAGAGGAAAAGGCAGTGTTGTGCCCATCGTGGCGTTCTGAGGAGGTAATATACAATTTTTTAAAGAAAGATATTTACAAAAATATAATGTGAATCAGGTGTTTCTAACATATAGTTCTGCAATAGGGCAAACAATTTTACAGCAAGTTAGATGAGCTGTTGCATTAGACTAAGAAGAGAATAACCGGTATGAAGCGTGTTCGCGGCAATAAGTACGTTATGGAAAAGGTACTTTCAGAGGGTCAACGAACACTAATGCCTTCGTGGGCTATAGCTCCTTTAGTAGAACCGACTGTTTTATTAGTTCAACCTGAGGCTCCTTCTGAACAATAGCTATTCTTTTTTTTTATTAATAAATAATGCTCACATGGTAGGGTGGTTGGGTTGGGCATGGGCTATTTTAAGCTTAAAACAATTTCTTTTTATCATTTTAGTTTTGGAGAGAAATTTTTTTTGAAATAATTATTATGTGAGATTCAAAGAAAATAAAAAACAGAGGCAAATGGAGATGCATTTCTCAACAAGTGGATTTTACAATATAATACTGATTACAAGTAAATAATAGAAACATAACATATAGAAAACTTCTCAATAAAAAGACATCAAAATCAAACTTGCATGTGAAGTATGTTGTCAAACAAATACATTTTCAACTAAAAAGTATCGGACGCCTATATTTGGTACTTTGTTGTATATGAGCTGTGATACAATTTATTTTTGCCACTTACAATTTCTTCAGCTACTTTTTTTTCTCTCACCATCTTTTTAACGATTACTTCTTTTTTTTATAACCAATGTGATAACTATTTATAATAATGAAATGTTCCATTTGATTGACAAGTCTATTTTTTTAGGAGTAGTGAGGTATGTAATATTATTAATGTTCAATAGTTATCTTATTTATAGTTTAGGATAGAGTAAGCAAATCGTCGCCACTTTTTTTTTGTGCAACTTCTTTGTTTGGTATGTTGAAAACACCCAAGTACGGTTATGGACCTCAAACGAAAGTATATAAAGGTTTGGAATCTGTAATAGCATAGACATTACTCTTTTTTTTCAATATTTTTTTTATTATTATTATGAGCTTTAACAACGACTTTCGCCCTTTCCCCTATCCTGTTAATGAGTATGCCGAACAGTAAGTACTTGAATTATAACCTAGGCTATATATATACTGTATTTTTATTAACGTGTTTTTATATTAGATTAATCAGAAACATAGAAGATGTGGACAATAAAGCTAGGGAAATTGCTCGCGAGCAATGTAAGGTGTAAGTATTTATGATAATAATTTATGCTTTACGATTTGTATACTTATTACAGTGATTAGGATTGAAGACGCTCTCAAAAGTGAAGAAAAAGAAGTCATAGAGTATCTTGAAGATCGATACATTGCCTGCAAATATAAGAATTATCCTAAGGCTTCGAAGGTTTTG
>JAEPRB010000626.1:0-10520 GCA_016758965.1 Circinella minor
TTACAAAGTATAACTCAACATTTCAAGCTGCTTTTGTTGAATGTACTGATGTGAGTGAAGCAGAAGCATTGAGTCGTTATATCAGTGGCCTCAAGAGCCAAACAAAGAAGTATGTCGAGTTGGAAGAGCCAAGAGTATTATGTAAAGCTATGAAACTTGCTGAAAACTATGATAATGCAAGTTTTGGTTCATACCATAGTAGTTCGAGTCATCATAAATCACATAGTAGAGACTCATCAAATAAGTGAAACAAAAGACATCCTCATTCAAGACACTCACGTGATCGAGGTTACAAGAACCAAGGCGATTCGATGGATATTGATCAAGCAGAAAAGACCCCTATGAAACTTACATGGGAGCAAGCAAGAAAAGAAGGCCGTTGCCAATGCTGTGGAGCAAAGGAACATATTAAGAAGGAATGTCCTTTGCATGGAATCAAGTCAAAAAATTAATATTGTCAGTGCGCAACAAGTTGCCAGGTCGTACTGACACAAGAAAAATAAATCCTGGTAAAGATCCAGATGGCTCCATGCCATTAGAAGATAACTCGGCGGAAGGTGCAAATGGTCAGTCTAGCAAGGATAAACGTCATCAAACTATAAGAATTCCTGGTTTTTGTGAAACCTATCCATGTTGTTTCCTACTTGACTCTGGTGCTACACACAATTTCGTATCTTTAGACTTTATAGAAAAACATGGGCTACAACACCTGCTCAAACCAGATAAAGGATGTATCACATTTGGAAATGAAACCAAGGCTAATTCTAGTTATTTTGCTGATGTCAAGATTCAATTTAATCAAGGTTACTCACGTGTTATTCGGGTATATACTGGTATCAAGAGTCTTAAGCATGATCTTATCCTAGGCAAACCATGGCATTTTGACGAAGAACCTAGAATTAATTGGAAGACACATGAAGTTATAGTAGATGGTACCAATATTCAAACTCAAGATAATGTGGATAGTCAAGAAATTAAACCAGAAGTACATTTTATATCCCTCCGACAATTCAACCGCATGCGTCGTCAAGGGGATTTAGAAGCATATGCTATTGTACTAAAGGATTATATGGATGATAATATCAAGGATAAAGACCTGTGTGCTCATTCGAGTAGGCGATCTCATGAGCGTGGAGGAGGACAGGCAAATGAAAAACTGAATAAAGACCTGTGTGCTCACCTGAGTAGGAAGACTCTTGAGCGTGGAGGAGGACAGGCACAAAGTAAAAATTTTGGAGTAATAGAGGACTATAATCCAGAAACTCTTTTAAAACTAGTTGATTCTTTTGCTGATGTATTTCCAGATGAACTTCCAAATGGATTACCACCTCAGAGGCATGTCGATCATTCAGTTCTATTGGAACCAAATGCAAAAGCACCAGCTCAAAAGTTATATCGTCTCTCAAGCCATGAACTCAATGAACTCAAGAAACAACTAAATGAGCTAATTGATAAAGGATGGATCCAGCCAAGCAAATCACCTTATGGAGCCCCTGTTCTATTCGTTGCTAAGAAAGAAGGAAGTCTTCGTATGGTAGTAGACTATCGCGCGCTAAACTCTATTACTATCAAAGACAACTATCCCTTGCCAAGAACAGATGAACTCTTTGACCAATTACAAGGTGCAAGAATATTTACAAAACTCGATCTCCGGAGTGGATACCATCAGATTAGGGTAAAGCCGGAAGATGTTCCAAAAACAGCATTCTCAACTCGATATGGATTATATGAATTTACTGTATTACCTTTTGGTTTAACCTCGGCACCAGCAACATTTATGAGACTAATGAATGACGTTTTCTGTGATTTACTTGATATATGTGTTATTGTATACTTAGATGATATCTTGATCTATTCGAAAAGTGAAGAAGAACATAACCAACATGTCAAGTCAGTACTCGAGAGACTTCGTGAACACAAACTATATGCTAAAAAACAAAAGTGCGAATTTGGAGTCAAGCAGCTCGAATTCCTCGGACATTACATTGATGAACAAGGTTTACATACAGACCCGCAAAAGGTCCAGACAGTTGTGGACTGGCCCCCACTCCGTAATACAAAGGATATCCAGTGTTTCCTAGGCCTTGCAAATTACTACCATCGATTCATCAAGAACTACTCAAATATTATCCATCCTCTTACAAGACTATTACGTAAGGATACACTATGGCGTTGGTCAAGTCAAGAACAACAAGCTTTTGAAACTTTAAAACAAAAACTGGTTTTGGCGCCTGTGCTGGCACTGCCCGATCCTAATAAGAAGTTTTATGTTCACACTGATGCCTCTTCAACTGTATCAATTGGAGGAATACTTTCACAAGAACAGGATGATGGCAAGCTCCATCCTGTAGCATACACAAGCAAGTCTATGACACCAGCAGAACTTAATTATTCTGCATATAAACAAGAAATGTTAGCACTCAAACATTACTTAGGAAAATGGCGTCATCATCTTGATATAAAACGTTTTACCGTATTTACTGATAATCGAGCACTATCATCACTCAAGACAAATACAAACCTAAATAAACGACAAATACATTGGTTGGAATTATTTATGAACTTTACTTATGATGTTCATCATATACCGCGTGATAAGAATCATGGTGCAGATGCATTAAGTAAACGTCCACCTAATATACCATCTCATCCAGAAGCAAGTAAAGAACTACAAGCCATACATCGACTGCAAAAGTTAGGTGCAATTGAAGAACAAGTCAAGGATAAATATGATAAAGATGAATTTACCAAGGATTTATGGGATAAGCTTTCATGTGGAATTGATGTTACAAATTATATACTTAAGGATCAGCTGATATATAAATGTCAAGAAGGAAAGGAACACCAGCAACTAGTAATACCAAGAATGCCATCTATACTCCGAAGCATTTTATAGGATATGCATGATATGCCCTTAGCAGGGCATCGAGGAATTGATGCTACCATTGAGCGCATAGAGCGACAATACTACTGGTCAAATATTGCCAAGTCTGTGCGTCAATATATTGGGTCATGTGATAGCTGCCAAAGGAATAAAGGTTCAAACAAGAAACCTGCTGGGTTAATACAACTACTCGAGCCAGCTCAAGAACGTTGGGAATCGATTTCTATGGATTTTATTACTCAACTACCATTAACTAAGAATGGGTATGATGCAATTATGGTTATTGTTGATCGATTCTCTAAGAGAGCTCATTTCGCCCCTTGTCATACAAATGACTCCACCGTAGATGTAGCACATATCTTTCTCCGTGAGGTTTATAGACAACATGGGTTACCTAAAGAAGTCGTCTCGGATCGAGACCCTAAATTTACATCAAGATTTTGGACTGCTTTATTCAATTAACTACAAATCAAGAAGAAAATGTCAACTTCGTATCACCCACAATCAGATGGACAAACTGAACGGCTAAATAGAATCTTAGAAGACCTTTTACGACATTATGTTGCATATGATCAATGTGATTAGGATACTTGGTTACCTATTGTAGAACACACATATAATAATACACATCAAGCATTAATCAAGATGACTCCATACTACTATGATTTGGGCCGCCATATACTTACTCCAACCCGACTCGAGCCAAACTCATTGCGTAACAAAACAGCTGACCACTTAGCATCTCGACTCTATAATATTAGCACTATAGTTGTCGAAAATATCAAAGCAGCAGCAGCTCGACAAGAACAATATGCAAATACAAGTCGTCGCGATCTCGAATTTACTGTTGGACAAGAAGTATTAGTTGATCAACGTTATCTTAATCCTGCTAATTATCCTCAATCGGCAAAGAAGAAACTTGCTGCAAAATATGCAGGACCTTATAAAATTATTGAACGAATCGGCAAAGTTGCATATCGACTAGAACTTCCTACAAATATCAAGGCTCATAACGTTTTCCATATTCATACTCTTAAATTATATACTCAAGCTCAAGATGATCGACAACCGACCCAACCTCCAGCAATGATCATCGATAATCAAGAAGAATATGAAGTTGAATCTATTTTGGATAAGAGAACAAGAAATCGCAAAACAGAATATCTTATTAAATGGTTAGGTTATCCTATATATGAAGCAAGTTGGGAACCAAGTACAAATTTGAAAAATAGTCAAGAATTTATTAAAGAATTTGAATCAAGACAAGAAAAAACAAAAACAAATTACATTGGAAATATTCCAAATTCATTAGGTCCCATGACGCGTACCCGATATGGCCGATTGGCTGGTGGCAACACCAGAAAAGACTGAAATCTGGACCCTTGAAGCTGAACATCATTATTATGATTATTTACTTGACTCAATGGAATAACAAATGGAGGAAGATCTTGGCTCGGTGGATTTGGATTAGTTGGGGGGAAGGAAGGACCAGGTACTTGACTTGGTGAAGAATCAACCGACTCTGGCATTTCACCAATAGTGATGGGAACTTGTGGACTTGGAGGAGTTTCACCTCTTACCTGTTCCCTAGTTAGTGGACTTGGCGACCGGATAGATGCAATAGGTGGAAGTTCATCTATGTTCCACTGATAGTCTGATTCATCACTCCCAAACTGATACTCTTGATCTGGACTTACATTACTTTCTAATTCATCATCTTCTTCTTCTAATTCATCATATTGATAATGAATACCAGTACTAGCAAGACGATTGGAACGCCGAACAGGAACCAAGGAACCACTATCCTCATGATTATTACCAGTCTGGGTGGACCCTAACCCAGCACTTGAGCCTTGAAGAACAGGTATATCAACTGAAGAAACTACAACACCAGTAGGGCTACTAGTAGAAGACTTAAAGGTGCCATAATTGGTGATGTTACCATTCCGAAAAGTTGGCAAGACAGGAGGGAATTGATTTGGTTCAATCTCAAGACCAATCCTCAACTCATTGAGATTACAAACTCGAATCATTGGCTTTTTATTTTGTCGGGACTCCAAAACAAGAACAAGGTACCATTCCGGAATTTGAATTTCAGCAACAACATGGGACCTTTCAAGTAACCAAAGATGTGCAAGAGGAATTTGACCTTTGGTAGCCTCATGATATGTAACTCGAGAGCAGCCTGGACGTTTATGCACTCGACATTGGTCACACCATACCCCCTCAGAAGAACGATTATTAAGAGATCGAGGTCGGAAGTTGTAGCAAATACGTCCGCGGCAAAAACAAGATTGACAGACATTACTGGGACGAAAAAAGCCATAATCTATTTCAGGAGCTAATGTATTAGCAGGTACCCGAACACAAGTACCAAGATCCACACAGCGACGTTCAAAATCCGCAACTGAAATACCCCATTCATGAGTCAAGGTAGATCGAGTAATAGCATCCGAAATCAAAGTAACAGACATGGTAAATAAAAATAAAAGTAAAATCAAGATTACAAAATCTGGGAAAATAATGTGCAACAGTAAAAGGAAGCAAGGAAATAAAAAAAAAAAAAATTTTACAAAGCCCCTGTAAAAAAATGTTCCAGAATCTCAGATTGTACCCAGTTACTGGATGAAACATTAACCCGTTCTTTTTATTCTTTTTCTTTTACTTTTTTACTTTTTTACTTTTTATTTTTTATTTTTTTACTTCCCTACCACACTTATATTTATTCTACCAAAGTCAAGACCCAATTTGTTATCACCATTTTAGTTTAGAAAATTTATCATTATTCTGTGATTGTATCTTATTTTATTTCATTCTGTTTTCTTTATTTTATTTTATCTTATATACTTTCCATATTTTATCCTCTGGTTTAAGAGGGGGAGAATGTTACTGTTTAGGTAATATTGTGACCAGGAACCCAAGCTTAGTAAAATAAGCTTGAGTTGTACAATTGGGCTTAGCCCATATAAATAGTTATAACCCTCAATTAATAATAAAAACAAGTCCTTTTATCTCTTTTTCACTTTTATCACTTTTCTATTTCCATTGTATCATAAATTGACCTGGAATTACTATAGACTTGGGTTTAGTCTATAACAGTTATATATGTTTATATGCATGTATGTGTGTGTGTGTGATTTACACAAGAGTTACAATGTGTTAAAATGATGGTGACATGTCATCATGCACAATGATGTAGCACTTAAGCTGGTGTGACTTTTTTTAATTATAGCAGTCAGGTGCGGCAGTAATAAAAAAAAATTTGTTCTTTTATATTAACTCATCTCGACAGCTTAAGATCATCCCTTTAACTCATAAAGCTACTTCTTTTAAGCGCAAACATTCTGTATACCATGAAGCCCAATCGTCCAGCCATGGAAAAAGACGATCAGAAAAGCAAAACAAACCTACTGATCAAACAGACAAGTACATGGTAGCTGACCATTCCATTTGATTCAGTGTCAGGAACGAACAGTAGGTCGCATGCAAGTAGCAGTGCTAGAGATCTACCAGCAGTCACTTCTCGTGCCATCGCCTGGGCTAATCTTTTTTCTTCTTTGGTGAAAGCTTATATAGAAGGCTATTGCATTCAAGAGCCAAAGTCAGAAGAGCTCGCACCTGTCAATAGGTCTATTTGTTCTTGCATGGATAAGAGTTTACATACTGTAACTTGTATCTTCAAGCGTGGTAAGGGAAAGCATTTGACTATTATATAAAAAACCAATTAATTTAATAATTATTTATGTTGTGATTAGGTATCGCGAACTACGATCTTGTGTATTGCAAGAAGTGCCCCAAGTATCGCGTTCCTCAGGTTCTCCTACAAAATCATCTGTTCTCGATGACTCCTGAGATATCTAGAATTGCCATACATGTAAAGTAAATGTTTGGTTTAAACAACATGTTTTACAGCTGTGTTACCTCCATACATAAGATTGCACAATGGCCTGAGGATGAGTACGAGCATAAGGTATTGTAAAAGATGTTTTTTAATATCACCATTCTAAATGTACATAAATATAAAAATATACAACTAAAATGATAACGCGCGATTTTTTCAATTTATTAGGCACCTGGTTCACTAAAAGCTTACCTTAATGAAGGATTGCCAGTATACAACAGAGTGATTCTTTCTATAAAGAAAAAGCTATGTGAAAATCTGAAGTGGTTCTTGGTTGCGCTGGCTGCAGATTTATAGTAATTATCGAAATAAAATATATCAATGAAATGATACTGGAGTATTATTTTATTTAACCATATTTATATAGTCTGGACCAAAACCACCTGCTATGGAAGGTGATTTTCAGTATCGTAGTTGTGCTAGAAATAAGGCCCCAGAAGGTATCGTATATCCTGGCAACGATGCTGAAAGTAGCCATTATTGGAGTATCAGCCTTGACGAAGCGGCTCATTATCCTGGTTCGGTATGTGTTTATTGTTTCTTTCAATGCAGACTTTTTATATACTTGATTTTGACATGATATTGTATAAGGCATCAGATGGCTGTGAAACGTTTAGCATACTACGAAAACAAGGTGGTCAGTCAAAAAAGATATCCAATTTCACTTGTAGACATATATACTCCAGGAGAACAGTTAAGTTTTAAAGCAGCATTATAATTGGTATTATACATGTTACTTACGATTTGAATTTTGTATAGATTCTCGCATATTCCCACTGGTTTGTTAAAAGTCATCAATAACTAATTTTATGGTAGCAATATCATGCTGCAATATGATGATGGATCTAAGTTCAAACTTGCTCTAGAGAATACTCCCTTACTTGCTGGCATAAAAGATGCCCCAATCCCGGTTGGAGTCTGGTACATAGCTGGCCATAAACCATCTTGTCAGGTATAAAAAAAATTAATTGGTTTTACAAGTTTCTGTCTTACTGAAACTAAATAACTAACTATATCATGTTCACTACTTCTAAAACTCATTCATTTATCCATACAAAAAAAAATATCAAATACCATCCACGACTTGTGAAACATTGGAAAGATTGTGGGGCTTTCTTTCCTCCATGTTGAACATGTGCCACAACATATCGTCTTTGATTAGGGGTCTTACCTTGACTTTGGCGTTGGATCCTTATGTTGTGCAAAGAAGGAATAATATTGGTAAAAATTTTATTTGCTTATATAAAAGAATGTAGTACTGCTCTAAACTAATATACTATGTATATGATTAGGCTCATCTATCGAGTGTAAACACAAATATACTCGACCATACTATCCTTACTTTGGACAATGCAGGTTATATAGGAAACTTGGCTGCCTTGGAAGAAAGTTGGAACAAACATGTGAAGAACATAGAGGAAAGTTTCTCTGTTGGAACTCCTTGTATCAAAAGAGTAGCAATCGCAACAGAGAGGTTACGTGTGGCTGTGGAAACTTGTGGCATTATCGATCAAGCTTTCAAAAATGACAGTAATGGTAAAACACTGTTCAGGTTTATATATCCATGATTGGAAATTGCTAATCATCAATATATTTATATATAGGCAATAAATGTACTCAAAACTCCACAAAGAAATAGCATATAAACAGATAAAAAAGACTGGATATCTACAACAAAATAGCCACATGAAACACTGTTATAGGTAAGAAATAAATTTCAAAACATTAGGCACAAAATTAGCAATCTATATAGGTTTTCGTGGACCACATGGTGATGATGTCGAAGCTATTATAGCATCAAGCAGTGACTTCCATAATGATCGCAATTTGCTTACTACCATGGATAGCAGTGCTCCTTATGATGCGTACCATGGTTTACAGAGTGTGGTATATGTGCACCGCATAACTACCTAATCATAATAATCCTAATATAATTATAATATAAACTGACAAGCAAAGCTTATAATAAACATACATCGGTCACTTTACAAATAATGATCACCGTATAAATAATAATCATAACAAATCGTATATATAATAATACTCATAAATCATACACATCATAAAGAAGATCATCAAACATAAAGATGTTTATTTATTCATATAATAATATACAATAATATCCATCCTCAAAGGATAGGAAATATAAAATAGAAACATATATAAATACTCACATCAAATTAGAAATAATAATCATCATTCATTCTTTTTATCAATATCTTTTATAATCAATCCGTAATAAAAGACATATAAGATTCTCACAATATTTATTCTTGTTATCCATTTAAATTCTATTCTACTTTATTCTATTTAACCACTTACTTTATTTATATATTCTATTCACTATATCTCACAGAGAGCCATAGAAGAATTTGCAATGTTGAAGGTATAATCAGCTTCTAATTTATCGGCGTGTTTTTTTTCAGAATACTAATAGGTAATATATAATATTTAATAGGATAAAGCCGCCTTGGTTATAAAGCATGGAAAGGACATTGTTAACAAATTTGAAGTTGGTGTTAATGTACTTCTTCTTCCAAGTGATATCTAAGGCTGTGGTATGATCGTGACGTGGAAGAGGCAAGAAGATGGGCTGCTCTACAAGAAGAAAAGGTAGCTGGAATTGGTGGTGGATCGCAAATCCTAGTGATTTTCAGTGCCAAAGAAAATACATAAGAAGAGAAAGGGTGAGTTTGGTGAACAAGAAGAAATAAATCTTACAGAATTTATTGAACAGTTATCGAGGATAGAGAATTGATGAGGATGCAAATCATACATGACTCTTGTTTTTTTATAAAGTAACTGAAATGGTTTTTTAGATACTCTTCTATATGGTACGCTTGTAATTATCGATTATATTTACCATCATAAGGGAATTTTTTATGCCGAAATATCTGTGGTAAATCAAGAGGTGTAAGTATTTATTTTATACACGTAACACGTTTGACATGATTATGTGGCTCTATGTAATGAGTTTCCCAGTACGAAAGCATGATCATGATATAATAGAAGAGATAATAAGATGACAGCTGATGGTACATTAAAATAGATGGCCAGATGATAAAATGGTTAATGAGAGAACAATATGGACAATGAGCTGACATTATGGAACATAAAGTACTAGAATGAATGTTGAGTCAATAAAATAGATGACGAGGGAGTAGAATGCATGGTTAAATGTAATCATTTATAATAAAACTCAAGTCTTATAAATAGCCCATCATATAATACACTTTCCTAAATGCTTGTATAAGATGCCTATTCTAAAAACATTTACTTCTGTTCATCTGTAAAATTAAAAAATCGATTTGCAATGTTTGTAAGAAATATAGCAAAAAGTAAATAAATAGAACCCTTTATAGAATAAAGTATTAAAAGCAATATTTCAATAATAAAGCACATTGTTGTATCCAACACATATTATTCATAAAGATAATTATTTGTCATTTTAATTATTAAAGTACAGCGTATTTTAATTATGCTTTGCTGACATTTCGTGTACTTCCCTATTTGGACCATGATTTGTAAGAACACAGAAGTCCGTCTTCTATAATGATAACAGATAACAGCTGCGTAGATATATCATATCGTCAACCGCTCAAAGTCTAATCTTAATATCATTAATCTTATATTCATAATTCACACGGCCATGACAAATTTAAATCTTACGTATAGCTATATACACATATCAATATATATCCCACTGATAATAAGATTCATATAAATAGAGATAAT
>JAEPRB010000627.1:0-10478 GCA_016758965.1 Circinella minor
TATGTGATTACAATCAATAATGCTAATGATAATGAAAGAGATAAAAATGATAATAATGTTATTTATAATGGGGATTATACTAATATTGGAGATAATATATATGAGGAAAGAGAAAAAAATTGGGTAATGGTATGCACGTTACAATATATAATGTTTATATTAAAAATCTCAATCTATAATTTATTTTGACAGGTATTAGAGAAAAGTAGGCAACATACTCAGGCTGTAATACTGTTGGTGGTTGTTCGGCTGGTTGTTGAAAAGCCTCATCATGGGTACGTCGAGTTGGAACAACAGAATCTAGTACAATTGGTTGCTCAGGTACGTTATTAATGTTAATGATAGTTCTCAATGCATCAACAAAAATAAGAGAGTCAGGACTTGAAGTTTAGGGATGGTTTGTATTGGCTGGACAATCGCGATGATTTGTTCTAGGATGTGTTGTGCTTCCACATGCATGACAGGCCATTTTTACAGTGTTAAAATCCAGGAGAAAAAAAAAGAAACAGGACAAATAAAAAACTTTTGTTCTATGGCGCGATTTTAACAGATTATCAGTCTAAAATAAATACAAAAGCCGATGCCCAATGATGATATAGAATATCATAGGTGTGGAAAAGACTTTTTATTATGACAAAAAAAACACAAATATGAATCTGGAGATACACACATAATAAATTCTTACATAAAACTTAAAATATAAACAAAGCCGCACATTGCCTTTCGATTGATGGTAAAATCACTACAATTTCTATAGTAGCAATAGGTCGAAACAAAAACCCTTTCCATAGACAACTTTTTTATATTTATTTCCAGCAGCCAATGTTTTTATATCGGAATAGCTGACAATTATTTTTAAAATACAGTGAGCAAATGAAAAGCAAAAGAATAGGAATTGAAAGGCAGAGTATCTTACAAAAAAGGGAATTTCTGAAAGTTCAACTATATTAATATTTTAGTTTTTGAATATTACATGATTCCATGTTTGCTATTGT
The DNA here is from genome assembly GCA_016758965.1 of Circinella minor. Classification (NCBI taxonomy): domain Eukaryota; kingdom Fungi; phylum Mucoromycota; class Mucoromycetes; order Mucorales; family Lichtheimiaceae; genus Circinella; species Circinella minor. The sequence goes on from JAEPRB010000627.1 coordinate 996, forward strand.
TGACAAAACATCTTTATTATAAGTGGCACTTTGACAGCTCTGATCTCAATAAATAAATTTTTTTGATGCACTTTCATACAAAAAAAAAAAATAGCCCTGATCTGCTAAGAGCTTCCGCGCTCTGCGCAGATTGTAAGCCTAATTTGGAAATCCATACAATGATTCAAGTCCACTTATGGCTCAGGACTTGCGCCCGGACTCACGGGGAATTCAGTTTGATATGCTCTACATATTAACAGTAGTAACAAATTATATTGATTAATGTTTCTTGAATGACAATTGTGGGGTGGTTGCGAGGATGAGGAAGGAAAGCCAAACACTTTCTCACCCTCGTTACTTGTTGAGGCAGGACGCATTCATAGCCCCCATTCGAGTATGAAGGGAATACTGACATAATATGGATCACCTAAAATTATGTTAATGAGAACATTGTACCATTTTAATTGACCTTTGATTTTTACCCAGCCAAATTCATCAGGGACACCATCATATTGTTGTTCATCAATACATTTTTCATTTGCTATTGTTTTTTCATGGTTTGACTCCAAGTGAGAAGGATATTGTTTTGCATCATCCATGATGGGTTCGTCAGTGTTTAGGGGGTGACAATAATAAGTTGGACAAGTCCAATCAGTTTCGGTACATGGTGCTATTAATGATGAAGGACGTCCAAATCTTTCAGCTATTGGACTATGATTATCTTCAAGTGTTTGTAGACTTGAGATTATGTTATGACCACTTTCTTACATTTTACGCTACAGATGTATAGGAAAAAAATAGTCAGCATCTCAATTGATAAATAACTATCATTCCGTTTCACTTTCTTACCTACCATAAACATTAATAAAGAAGATAACGTTATAGGGAAATTCTTCATGCTCCGAATATTTTTTAGAATGTCAATTTTTTGCAATATAAAGAAAAGGTTTGATAAGATGCACAGAAGAAATTTTACCATCAGGACCTATAATCAAGAATAGTATTTAGTTTATTATGATGAAGATGATGATCTTTTTTTTTACCTGTCAATTGTAAGATCCATCCGATAGTGTCATTTCCAGCACTCTCACCATTGTAAACATTGACCAAACTATCAACAATATCTTTGCCTTCATGAACCAACTTGCATTCATCCCCAAAAAGCTTTACATCATTTGGAAATATTTTGGCCAATTCACTGGCGGCTACATTATATTCATTGTCCTTAAAGTCTACAACAAACCGTAAGCCAATTTTAAATGCAATTGTATGTCCAGTTGAGTTATAGCACAATCATTTTGAGTTAGTGCTTTGTTTAGAAATGGAATCACCACTAAAAATATTTTAATTAGTAACAATGATACGTAATAATATTTATGGAATAAATAAGGCAAACAAACGAACAATCGAACAAAACAACTCACATCCTTAAGCATACTAAATTATTACTAGCAGAAAGTAATAGATCAAAAAGAGGTGCCCAGAGTCTTGCAAGATAATCAGTTTCTGTATATTTATTTGCTTTTGAAGGGATAAATAAGTTGGGATGGTTCTCTAATAAATTGAGACTATGATATTCATCAGAATTCATTTATGTTGCAAAAAATAATTATCCACAAGCCATTCTGTATTAATCTCATACATACACTAGATCAAATACATCAAGAATCTTGCCTTCAAATCTATTAAATGATTCCGATACTTTTCATCTTCATCAAATACCTTTGTCCCTTACTAAAACCATTTTCAATGGCACACAACTAAAAACCAAATTACATTGTGAGTAACTACCATGTGTATTTGACATGTAGGTAACCTATAACAACAAATATGGTATTATTCTTACATTTACAAGAATTTTCCAACTAGTCAAAAGACGTTTAGTCAATAACGAGGGATCTACTTTGGTTGGATAATGTTTCTTCATATCCTCTGAAAATTCCTCCCATTCATCCACTTCAAACAGTTTTCGTTGGCCTTTATCAGAAGCGTTCACCATATCCACCAAGTGACTCAGGCCACATCTTATTTGGAAACAAAAAAGGGTTAGCATCATTATACACATAAAACAAACCCATCCATTTTATCTCTCAATATTAATAATTTTTTTTTATACTTCATTATTTTTTCTTTCTCTCTTGTTAATTCACCACCATTTCGTTTCTTCTGCTGAAGGTTCTTTGCCTCTTCGGTTGTGATACTAAGTAATTTGGCTTTTTGTTTGTTATATTAGTCTAATCGGAGATATTATTGAGCGGAATCAAAGAACAGCAGCATGAAAGTTATACACACTTGTAAAATCCAAAGGTACTTCTTCATCTTTAGTTTCATCATCATTAGCTTCAATATTATCACTAGCTTGGGTATCATCAGCTTGTTCAGCATTATCTTCTTTATTATCTTGGTCGTTGATCTAAAAAAAACAGTTAATAGAATACATAATAATTCATCTTTTTTTTTCTTTTTGCATAATATAAAAATTGTTGTTATCAGAGTATAACATTATATCTTTGCTTACGTTGTTACCATGTCTTGACTTTTTATTTATCTCTTTATCCAAAGTACTACCCAAACGTTTGGAACTAATAATTGCTCCTTTATAAGCATTTTTACGACTTTCTTGTTCAAATTGTTTTTTTAATGTTTTTTCTTTGCATTCATTTTCAAGTTCTTCGTATTTTTCAATGAAAGTTTCATAAACAAGCTTTTAACTGACTTATTTTTGTAAAAAACTTTGAGTTTTGAACAGTACATTACAAGTGCAGGGGTTGATTGCGAATGGTCTGAAATATTTTGAAAAAGTTCAAGGAGATGGGTGTGAGTAATAGCAGGTTGCACTCTTCGGTTCGGTACTGTTCCTTGAGCAATACTTAAAGCAAGATCTTCAACAGAAGACCATTTGTTGACAGTTAAACCTGAAAAATGGATTGGCACGCCCATCTTTTCACATTGCCTTGTTGAAAAAGACATTGAGCCATTCAGAGCAATATGGGAAGGTTCTCATGGGTGAATTTTAGGCATGGGTTACAAATGGGGGAGTTTTTATACTATATATGTTATTATATAAAAAATGAAGGTGCTTTTTTTTTCATAGAAGAAAAGGATAAATATAATTATATAAAAACCAAAGGTGTGTACTTTAGGTATATAAGAATGGGACAATGTGAATAACTGCAATAAGGGTGTATTCACGACGAGGAAGGTTATGAGCAATAAAAAGAAAACTTATATATTTTCCAACCCGCAGCATTTGATTTAGAACACTATCTTTTTTAAACTCCAGTCATTTGAAAAAATGTGATATTCCAACAATTGATAAGAAGAAATACCTTGTATCTGGCGATCTAACTATGTTCTGAAAAAGCTATTTTCAATTTTTGTAAAATGAAATATTATCCCCAACTGTAGATAACGGAAAAGCAAGGTGTTTTTTTATCTTAATTAGTTTTAATGAGTGCAATCTATGAAGAACATAAAGACAAGATGGTTTCCGGTACATCATGTTATGTATTGAAAGAAAAAATATAGAGTTTATTGAAGAAAAAGAGGGTATTGTATTATTTCGAAAATGAGGAGAAAAAAAGCCTAATCTTTTTATTTTATTCTATGGTAATAAGAATTTTTAATCATTATCTACACACGTGTCAGCTTAAATGTAATCTCCCATAACCATAGCACCAAGACCCACTTTGCGAACAAAGGATGCATAAGTCCAAAGTACCACTAATAGTAGCAGCATCAGCAACATTTGTGAGGAAATCCAATGTTGTACTTGGAGAGACAATGCAATTAACTGTTGACGAAATCCTTGAATAAAACTAATATCTCTCCTAAATAAATAAAATCATAATGAGAAAATACATACACAAAAAGTGGATTCCATTATCATATGCATTAGTTCCATACTGGCCTTTTATAATATTCCACCGGTTTGACTCATGTGTTTATGTCTAATCACAATCAGTTCAAGATGTTGTCTTCCATAACACCAAAACAGCAGTGCTTAGAACATAATTGCTCCACAATGCTCCACTTTTCAGACAAAGGATGTATAAGCCCAAAGTACTACTTACAGCAGCACCAACAACACGCGTGGACAGATCCAATGCCATACTTGCAGAGACTATACAAGTGATTGCTGGCAAAATCTATAAATAAAACCAATATTTCTCCTAAATAAATAAATACATAAAGGATGGATTCCATTATCATTGCGCTAGTTCCATACTGACCTTTTATAATATTTCCGCCAATTAGCTTCATGTGTTATCCGTTCATACACATCTAAACTGATGCTTCGAGCATAACTACTACTTCATTCCTCCATCTTTTATAGTAAGAAGATAATTTAAACTCAAAGAGAACTAAAAAATAGAAAAATACATGTGCACTTTTTTTTTTATTTCTTTATATAAACCTTCTTATATTAGCTTACAAACTATTTCCTTTTTAAACATATATACTGGTTTGCATTGGTTAATATATGAATGAACTGTGTTCACTTTCTAAAAATAAAAACAAAAGTTGGCGGAATTGACCTTATACTCAAAATTTTCTGGGGCCTACTATGATGGTTGATGGGTATGGGAGACCTGGCGAATAGAATTAAAGTGCGGAAATAGACTTTATAGCCAATCATTAGCCTAAGTTAAAGTGCGGAAACGAAGTTAAGGTGTTGAGTTTACATTCTAGTTTCCTTTTTTGGAATGCTGCGTGTTTTGTTTGTTATGCAGGATAAGAACTTCTTTTACATTTTTTTTGACACAATCTCATACACTTGCTTTATTTATTATTATTTTATTTGTCACTACATATGGTATTACCTGTCAAAAATATTACTACACTGATGGATTCCAATTTATTGATTGAAACACCCGATGTCGACGATAATGCGGTACTTAGAATAATATATAATTGCCAAGCTCAATAATATTCTGTTCAAAAAATACATTAGAAATGACAAATAAAATCCGAGAAAATGCCTTCAAAAATAATATATGTGGTTCGCATAACACAACATTAGTTGCTTCTGAGGCTCAAATACCACCTCCTCTTACTTATCTGTAACAACTAACAAGCTAATAATAATTCATCAAGACACCCATCACCACAACGACCATTAGCATTAAAAAGAAATATTTTTTCTACTCTATATTGATTCATCATATTCCTAGTTCAACATTTTCTTCATCTTACCATCCAACAATCTTTTTATTAAACATGATGGGATCATTCTCACCTACTTTTTCGCAATCCCCCTCGATTCCATGTTCAAAGTATAAATTATTCTTTATCATCATCATCACCACCGCCATCACCACAACAACAACCTTCTCAAGACAAAGAAGAAATGACCGCAGTGCTCAAATTGTCATTTAGGCATTTGCCCTGGTAGAAGAGGTGTATTTGCTGAGAAGTAGCATCGAAAAAATAATAAAATCATAAATGAATATGGTGCATACTGCTATAACCGTTAAAAAAAATCAGCTCCGATCACTTTTTTTCAAAATGTATCTTCATCTCCTAAACATTATTTTTTACAAAAACTTCGCATCAAATACATAAAGAAGAGTATTAGAAACAACTTTGATGTGACAGATTGTTGTATCCAACGTACAATGGCTTCATAATAACGGTCATTTAATAATATATATTTAAATACAGCATACTTCAAATATGTTTCACTGACATTTTGGTATTTTACAGTATGTTTCAATGACTCTTGATATTAAAGAAGTCCATCTTCTTTATTGATACTATTTGACAGCTGCGTTGATATATTATTTTATCAACGGCAAAACGTATAGGATATAATGTTCACATATACCATTGTCATTATTCATCATCATTAACAAATCAGAAGACTATCATTGTTTCATATACGCATATTATTGATATACCCGACCATTGATTAGGATTTAATATAAATAGTGATAATATTTTATTATAATAAACTTCAGTTTAATTATTGTTCTTTTTTTTTTACTATTTTTTCTTAAACTTATTTTTACTTTTTATTTCATTTCAATGCCACCTCTTAATAAGCGTCAAAGAATAGCTAAAAATATAAATTGCAATACTGCAGGAGATTTCATTGTAGTTGCTGAAGTTACTGAATCTCCAGAAGTGAATGACTTTATTTTATTGCAAGATTTAACTGAGGATAGTGAAGCACCAACAGAAGAACATCAAGCGGTTGATTCATATCTGATTAAATGGAACAAGGAAGCAGCAAAAGTATCACGTGGCCCATACTTCGGTCTTAGTAGAACAACAAAAAAAATGGGATCATAAGCAGTGTGATGCTAGAAAAGTAAAAGGATCTAACACATTAGATGAATTTTTTCTTATAGCACTAAGCAGCACTGATGCCGATCCTGACTTACTACCTGAACCAATTGATGACGATGATATCCTTCCAATACGTAATAGAAGAAAATACCACAGTACTTTAAGAAGCATATGATGCTATTATTCCATTTGTTATTCCTAAAATGAATCAATCTCATGAAATAAATGCAATGTCTGACTATCAACGCCAAAAATATCATGCTGTTCATAACTACTTAATAAAAAGAATACAAGGAGAAAAGAAGATAAAAGCGTCACAAGAAACTGTAAATGAGATATTTATCCTTCCTTCCAAATACTATTGCCCATTTGCCATTCGTTTCTGGGCAAAAGAATTTATTCAGCATGAAACTATATCGATCCACCAACAAGGAAAACATGCAAAATGTATATCATTCCTTGACCATGAGGATATACAACTAGCAGCTCGAAATTGGTTCATGACGAAGAAACCTGAAAAAAGAAGCATTCACGAGCTTGCAACAAGAGCTAATATGGTTATTATTCCTCAAGCATTTAGTGTACTAGGCAATATATCAATGTCTGTTCTACGAAATTATATGCATGAATGGGGGTTTATGTATAGACGACATAAAAAGAATATTTATTTTGATAGACATGGGAGACCTAATGTAGTTGCATATCATCAAGAGTGGGCACAAGAAATGATAAAACTTAAGACGTTTATGGATAATTATGAAGGAGAAGAAGAAGAAGTAGTGGTTTCGCTGGAGCTACCAGATGGTGCTCCTAAAATAGTCACGGTAACACATGATGAAGCGACTTTTTTTTCCAATGAAGCTCATGACAAAATGTGGCAACATGAGGATGAAAGTCCTATAAGAAAAAAGACACCAGGTGGATCCATTATGATTAGTGAATTTCAATGCCCCTACCATGGAACAATGTGCTTAAGAGCCTGGTCAACAAGAAAATTTTTTGAAGCTGGGACAAATAGAGAAGGTTATTGGAATTCTGATAATCTTCATGAACAAGTGATAGATAATGCAATTCCTCTATTTAAAAATTTGCATCTAGGCTGCCAGGCTATCTTTCTTTTCGATCAATCAAGTAATCATCATGCTTATGCATCTGATGCACTTGTTGCATCAAGGCTTATACTGACTGACAAAGATCTTTCTGCAGACAAGGAACCAATAATGAAAGAAGGTTGGTATATGGATGGAAACAAGAGGATTAGTTAACCTCTTTATAAGTCAAGAATTGTCAAGAAAAAAAAATAAAAAAACTGGAACAATTAAGGAAGCTAAGGTATGGACAGCACTTGGTGTTTAATCAATTCTTGAAGGAAGAAGTCTTGGATTGTGGGACAAGTACAAGAAAGAAGAAAAGCATTGGAAAGCAAAGTGCAGTAAAAAAGAACTAAATAATGACGCGACTTGTTGGCCATTTCATATGCTAGAAGCACAGGCTGACTTCAAAGAGCAAAAGCCTAAACTTTATGAATCAGTTGAAGATGCAGGTCACATTTGTATGTTTTATCCAAAATATCATTGCGAAACCAATTGGATTGAGCGTTATTGGGGTGGAGCAAAGGCCATCAGCCGCTGAGAATGTGATCATTCTTTTGCATCTTAAAAAATAATTTGCCTTGTTTTCTTGACAGAATTTCACCAGCACCTATCGAATTAGAAGATGGTGGCGTTTTTCAACCTACACCAACTAAAATCGGTTGGTTTTACAAGCGTTGTTGGCGATACATAGAGGCATATAGTGAATTGAAGGATGGAAAAGAGACTCACGAGTTGGTTACCAAGTTTACTAGTCACCGATTTCTATCACATCGCCGTACTGGTGTTCATGATTAATTTTTCTTTTTTTTTAAATTTAATAATTAAAAAGTATATCTTTACAATCACATTTGAGTTTATAATCTACATTTCCTATCCCACCCCATAATGAATAAAAAAACCACCCAATATCAGTAATTATTACAGCTAAATTATAACATATAGCCTCTCTCTTTTTTCTTTTTTCTTTTTTTTCTCATCATTTTGGAGGGTAAACTCCTACTTTAAATAAAAAAAAATATGACCCAATAACCATGTCTGGAGCTTTCAAAAATCTTCGGTCCAAAAAAAAAAAAAAAAGCACGGAAGAAAAGGGAAAGGGGGGAAAAGGAAAAATTTATAACTAGAGAAGATACTATTAGAGATCAAGAAGATGTTTGTTAAAGAGTGTATTTATATATTAATTTGTGTATGAATTTAATTTTTTCTAAAAAAATATTAAATTTATAATAAAGAAAAAGATGTGTTAATTATTGTACAAAATGGAGATAATGTTTTATGATCTATCTGGTGACTTTTGTTGCTGCTCTTTTCTACATGGTTGTCCTCTAGCACTGGGACAGCCTGTTTCTCCGCATTTTCGACATCTTAGTGAGGCACACTTTTGTTTTTGATGTTTATGAGAACGATCTTCATTATTATTACCGTGATGGAAAATAGCTGGCCTCTTTTCTGCAATATTTGTCAACTCTTCTGTAGCATCACCATGTTCAGTATTGCTATTATTGCTATTATTATTAATGCACTGTTGAAGTAAATATTGTGCAGTTTGCAATGCTTCTTGAGAAAAAGGCTGTGTTGATGCTAGTATCATTATGGAGGGTGTTTGTGGCAACAATAATGGGATTTTCCGTGCTACACGGGGTGGTCCTTGCTGTATTTGGTTTGGCTAATGAGCAATATAAGAACCAATCCGTTTCATAGGGTTCCTATAATTAGAAACTTGTGTTACACTTACCATATATAGAATCACAGGCGGTCTTGTAATGCAGTAAAAAGCAAAGCTTTCTGATGTCTTATCAATGAGTAATGGCATTTTGAAAATAGGTACATAGAAATATTAATAGTTTAAAAAATATAAAAAAAAAATTAGAAAAAAAAGAAAATATTATATATAGTGTATAGCATATAGCAATACTAAAAAGGTAGTGGTATCAGGAGAATAAATACTTATATATTGCTACTATATTAAGATATATTTATGGGAAAATAAATAGAAGGTGACCCATAAATTTATAGGTGTGGGAAAAATAAATAGAAAGTTACCCATAAAATTACGGGTGTGAGAAAAAAAAGTTTTTATAAAAACTATAAAAGAGCATCATTATTATTACTTTTCTTC
>JAEPRB010000628.1:0-10450 GCA_016758965.1 Circinella minor
TTGAATGGGATATGAAAACTACATCTAGCTAATACAGTCCAGTTTCTTCACACACTGTAAATGTGCCTTGGAGCAAGCCAGCAAACTGAAAGTCGTTGTATACCCTTTGTTTTTAACTTTTTTTTAAGTTACGGGTAAAGGACTTACTAATAAAATACTTTTTTCCTTTATTTTCTATTTTCGTCTTTTATTTTCCCTTTATTTCTATTCCTTCTAATGATTTCTTTATAAAATTATTATTTTAAGAAGACATAACTCCATGAAAAAAAAAGTGTATATATTACAAGCCCTTTTCGGTTATATCTCAACTCTTTCACCGCTGTGATCTTAAACTTGGAGTGTGTAGAATGGTCAAGTTAAAATAAGAGTACGTGATATAAGAGTTTTGAACAAGGTGGCATCAAAATGTAATGTTATAAACGTTCTTGGAGCCTAATTGGCCATCGACGACAACTACGTGCTGTATATTACCGGGAACAGCATATCATTAAGATGATTTTCGCTGCTTTGGCTGAACTACAATCATATTTGAAAATATTCACTTTGATCTCTATATTACCGTTATTCACCATGACTTATTCGCGCATTACAATCCTTTTCTTAAAACGTTTCTTTTAACCAACTTAATGAAAGTCATGCTCGTACTTATCTCATTAACCTTGATACAGAACATATCATTTATACCCACTTCCCAATTGCCATTATTTGCATCCGCCACGAATCAAATTAATTATTTGCCACTGTAAAAAAAGATTCCGCATTGTTTATATACTGTATATATATATTGTTTCATACACTGTACTCTTGTCTTGCTCGCTACACAGATGGTCCGCCACTGCCTGTAATACGCAGAACTGTGAATAATATTTTTTATTATAATACTGAAAGGCTACTAACCCCCATAATCACCGTACTTCTACACAAAAACATATTTTTTTAATAAATCAGTGTAAATAGCATACTGTATAATCAAAAGTATCTTTCTCGCTTGTTCTGTGCATCAAAGGTTTTATATTATTAGTTTATTGACAGAAAACGCTGAAACAAAATTATAGTTTTTTACACAATGCGCTTAACCATTTTATATACAGTACGTAATATTGTACATAAACAATGAATAAACTGCTATAAAGTAATGAACAACACTATATCTTCTTCTATTCTCTGATCAATTGTGTCAGAAAATTTTTGTCAGTGTAATTATTCAATTCAACCAGTCTACAATATAGCACTATGATGGGTGCCATAATTTTTGTGTGCTTCCATTTTCGGTAATAAAAGTAATACAGTCAATTTTTCTAGTACAAGTAAAAAAATGGAGGAAGTCAATTTTTGAGTCCTTTTGGGCCTCATAGCTTTACTGTTATTTTTGTTTACTAAATTTCAATATTATCATATATAAAAATTCATACGTAACTGATAATGTCGACTATAGAGTATGGGTTACTATTAAGCTGAATGAGGTCCATTGTAATACTCGAAAATAAACAAAAATCTAGAAAGAAAAAAAAAAGGTACCTTCCTTCAGGCACTTTTGGGTACTTCTGGGCTCGTTTAGTGGCGAAGTACCCAAGAATTTAGTGCACCCTACTATGATCATATAATGATGAAAAGATTCTCGATAGATTTGTATCCAGAAGTATTTCAATTTGTAAAAGCAAAAATAGAATAAAAAGAAGTTTGAACTATTGCTAGAAAAGTCAATTTGGCACAATACAATACATAGTTCTACTTTGATCGATTTTTGCCGCTATAATAGTGATGGGTGAGGCAACATGGAATAATTTAAAATTTCCCATCAGCTTTATACAGGAAAATCCTACAAGCAAAAAATATGTCTTGTTGTTGTCATCGCCAACTGCAAATAATATATTCAAATACGTAATACAGTAATTTTAAGTGCAAGTGTATAATGACAGTTATCTCGTTTACACTATATCAATGTAGATTTATAAAAAAAAAGCTAAAAGCCAGATATCGCACGTAACTATAAGCAAGAAAAATTCTATATATACTGAGAATCATTACTTAGTGAGAGAAGGAAAATGTTGTACAACTTGAGAGAAAATCCCAAACATGAATGTTGCTGTTGTACAGTATAGTTAGATTGGTAGCTTATACCAGTATAATGCTCTTCCAAGCGACACAACTTAATAGTTATGCTATTTTCGTATATGTATGCATGCAACTATGATGAAGGTAAAAAAAGTTTAGAAATTCCAGTTGTCAATTTATCAGACAGCCAAAAAAAAGGATCCAGTGTTAGTTGGCACGATAAATATCTTATCCACCTCTTATTTTCTTATATCAATAATATGTTTATAGTAAGATGTATCAAGCGTTACAAAATAGATCCAACACTACCCCTCCCACTGACAAATATACATTACACCACTTCATCAGTAAACACAAACTAATCCATAATAACATTTTTATTTATTATAATAATTGATAATCAGCCTCCTCTTAGTTCTCAAGATATAATAATATAACTTGATTAACGAGAATAACCACGAGAAGGTGGAAGGCTAGCTATTCCCAAAAAACTGTGTTTGGTTTCTCCACAACCCAACACCTCAGTGAAGGTGTTCTCAACGTTCTGAAACAATACATGCGCTAAGACATCTTTTGTGCAAGGGAAGGGTCGTACTATACCATTGGAAAAACCAAAATAGGTATGCGCAGTAAAGTCCAGAACGCGAGCCACTAGACATACTCTCTCCGCGTCGTCATGAAGATTGCCAACCGGCTCAAAACGTTTCCATAGAGATTTAAAACAATAACAATAAAAAATATTGATTAGTAAAATATACTTATTTTTTTTTATTTGACATTCATTCAACATACACTCCTTCTCTCTCCCCATTAAAACCTTTTTTAAAAAAAACTTGCCTTTTTGTTAATAAACTAAGTTACCGCCACTTGATAAAAAAAAACCTCCCAAAAAAGAGGTAAAGTTATGAAACAAAAGACAAGAAACCACTTCTGCCTCGTAACCATGGCAATCAGTTAGGGTTACATTGAGGGACGCAAGTCGAAGATCCAAGGGGCTAGATCTTACAATGCAGTGGTTTACCCAGTTAAGCTGCAGAATTAACTACATAATACCCTGGAAAAGTTATGTCTTTTGTAGTTTGTGTGCTTGCCCGATTTCGAAAGGCCCGTCCAGCATCGGGCACATCCAAAAGTCCTAGGGGTGGTCCATCCCAAGCTCCGGCAAGAGTAAACGTTATCAGAAATGTCATCCCTTTGTTCTGACCCGGTTAACTCCATTCGTCCAGGAATGTTGAATTCTGAAGCGCTTTGATAAAGTCAAAAAAAAAAACCCTATCCCCTCCACATTCAGGAACTTCACCCACGCACCTGGGGTACATCGCTTCCAAGGACAATAGCCAGTTTAGCATGCACAAACAAGAAAAAAATAAAACAGCAACAACATCTCAAGTGGCATAGATGAGGTCCTGAGTTCCGTCAAATTCCTTTGGCCACCTAAAGCCTGGAGGGAGGTGTCGAAGAAGAAGAGAGAAAAGAAAAGAAAAACAATTTTGGCACGCTGCGGCGTTTTTTAATATCCCACCAACTCAGCAAAATTTGTTTCACAGCAATGCATAAAATACAGTTTACTCTCTGGAGATGGTTTTCATATACAGTTGTTGTAATATCATGGTCTATCATTATAAAAACTTTTGTGTTTATTAAATCAAAGATCAGGTAATTTGTATATATATGGCTACAAGTTGATGGATATATAAAAGATATTTTTTCCAGTACGTACCGTTATGCTTAATTTTTGTCACACTACTTGCGTACGTCGAGTGAAACAATTTTACCATTGTCACCATCATTATTTCAATATCTACGTAAGTAATTACTAAGGCTCATTACGATAAAGTAATGGTTTAATGGATTATACTTTTTAGCGTCTACAAACCACTACTTCTTATTCTTGATTAAACTCAAGCGCTGCCTCTCAAAGAACTTGATGATGATGTTCTTCCAGTGGTTCATCAGTAAGTTTTGGATCTCAGAGTATGAAACAACCAACATAGACTGCTGCTGTAATTAATCCTATCTTTTGCTGCTCATTTTGATTACGTAGTCAATATTGTGAAACTTAAATCTTTGATATTGTTTGAACGCGATCCAAAGTCATATATTTTCTATCTAACTGCGGTTGAGCATCAACAAAACAAAAAAGGAAAGAAAAAATACAAAAATACCAAAGTTAATAACAAGCACTAGAGAGTTTGTATAATGCTCGTCTTTTTTTTTTCTGGTCTGAAAGCAACCACTGATTTAATTTTTTTGTAAGAATAAGTGGCACACCAAGTAGCCATTAAAAAAAAACATTGATTGATGGTTTTATGACCCTACATGTTTTTGATTGATTGCCTATTTATATTCCCGTTCGCTTAAATAGCTTAACTTTTTTATAGTCTAAAATAACCACATTATCACCTAAGTCACTTAAAAACCAACTAACAATATTGTATTGTAAACGGGGTACAAAGATTTCATTCTTGTAATGCATTGTTGCGATCCAGAAAAAAGCTCTGGACCCAAAATACGTACAAATTAATTTCAAAGCTGCATATAAAACTGTTTTATAGGAAAACTCTCAATCTTTATAAGGAGCGAGAATAACTCGAGAATAATGTTTTAGTTCCCCATACATTTTCTTGTGAATTCTAGTGTTGATAAATAAAGAGTTGCAAGCCTAGGTAACAATGCACTTTTGCTTTTGCTTATTATTATCAATAGACATAATTAATATATTATAATTGTTTTCAGGGCGCCATAGGTTTTGTATTATAAAAATAACATGTTTGGTAGATCGTAAAGCCCTTGAGTTTTTATACACTGAAAAATTATGATAGCCAACTTAAAAAAAACTATATTATGTACACGATAATGTAAAAAAAAAAAAAAAAAAAAAAAAAACGTTAACTCGGCTCAAAAATTTAATCTTTGTTATAAATGAAGCTTGATGTCAAATTGCTCTTATTTCTTTTTAAGGAAAAATTTAATTGAAGTAGAATTTATGTCATAAAATTTTTATTTATTAAAAGTTTGTTGTTGGCTCACAATCTTTTGGATATTATACCAACAGAGTATAATATCATTGAACGGAGGGAGTGTTATACCTCATTCACTCGGATGGGAGTGATTTTGTTGTGAATAAGATTTATCTTTTCAGCAAGAGCTATAAGATCATCCGCAGTGGTGGTTGTTACAGTCGTTGTGATGTTAAATTTAACAACTTGTTTAACACTCGGCTCACGCAGCGATAGTTGTTACGATATTGTTAATCGTAGCACTTTCTTAATATTTCAATAAAAGTTGTAAAGTGTCACAACTTGACTTCAAAAGAAAAATTGTTTGTAAAATTTCCCATCCACTTTTTATTTATACTGTATTTCTAAAATGAACAAGGAGCATTCGTTTGCCGCGGATGGTATTTTGCTCTAATTGTTGATTGGGTTCGCGTCTTTGTTAAAGTTTTTGAAGCAATGTAACAGTCATTTTAGTTTGTTTGGTTTGAATTTTCAACTGTAACAATTAGTGTCACAACTTCCGCTGCACAATATGGCCAATTTGAATGTTAGGTGCTGTTACGCGGGCTGTTAATTGAGGTAATTTAACAATTTGTAACAACCACCGCTGCGGATGGTCTGAGAAGAGGTATCATTATCCGTTACAACCCTCACATGTTTCTGATCCATATAATAGTGATTCCAAAATACGTCATGCACGCGAACTAATCTCTCCAATACATTAGGTACTTTTAATATGTGTAATTCTGCCATCGTTCTCGGTAATGTTATCTGTTTTATTTTTGTTAAGGCAGCAATTCGAGTATTTGAAATGTTCTTGGTAACGAAAACCTTTAAGCTGTAGCCTATAGTAGACAAATAAACAAGTAAGTGGATAGAGTAGAAAAAGAAATAAAAATCATTGTGGTGAAGTGAACAAGAGATATACTCTGACTTACCATGAACTTGGAATTGCAGCGAAGCTTTAATGGTTGTATTTGATATGATTTGCTTTCCAAGAATTGCAAGCCGGATCAGATCATGCCCAAAAACATCAGCATTATTGGGAGTTGGCTCCGACAAGCTTACTTCACGATGCCCCATTGACACGCCCCACTTTAATTGATCAATATGACAAATGATTGCATCCGGGTGGACCTGCACTAATTTGCTTGGACTACCTTCCTTGGGTGATACATTGACCCTACACAAAATAAACATGATGTGTATTTAAGTAGCATGCATCATATCATAATCATAATTCCCAAAAAAGAATAACAAAAAAAGTTTCACTTTCTCCTTTACTGACTATCTCAAGAAAACATTCTTTTCAGGTCGTGAAAACATAGCTGCTGATATGGGATCAAAAGTAGCACTTCATAATTCTGTTTCACCTTGAGCCTCCCCATCCAACAACGTTTTCCGTGGTAATTTCTGGATTCTATCGGTGTATGAGGTACTCGTGTTGATAAAATAATAGTATATGTACCACCTGACTAGGGATCCCCATAAGAACCGAAGAACTGGAACCGAACCGGAACCGAACCGAGAAAAGCCAAAACGGTTCTTTGGAAGGAACCGACCGGAACCAACTCGGTTCTAGATGGAGAGAACCGAGAACCGTCGTTATAATTTGGTAAAATCATGAGATTTTAACATTATAACGGAAAACAACATTAATTGCGAAAATAAAATATAAAGATTAAGAATGTAGGGCTTTTTTTTTTGTATAAATAGGTATAAACTATTAAAGAATAAAAGTATACGCCTTTTCTAAAATATGTATTAGAAAAAAAAGAAGGATACGTACCACTTTTTTTTTTTTTGGCTAGCTGGAAAGCAAATCCCAAAATAGATTCTTTCTTAGATGTAACAACAATAAATGTAACAACAGTACTTTTCTTTCTTCCATTTAGCACAGCTGTCAGTTTGTCAGTTACTTATTTCTTTTGGCTGATTACTTTATAGATGCAACAACAGTAATCTTGAAACTTTCATTTAGTATGACAGCTTTACATTAAAAGAATTATTTTCAGTTGTACCAACCAAAAATATTCAATAGTTCTTGTTACTATTTTCGCTTCAATAAAACTACATTCAACACCTTAACTGAAGATCATCACCACCGATCTTCATTTACATAGAAAAAGAAATTTGCTTTTTCTTTATATTAAACGGAATTCAGTTAAAAAAGTTTTTTTTTTTTTTGCTTATTTTATTGTACTTGTTTGATGCATATAAAACGTTTGGTGCTGTATATTAATTATATTTTGGTATTTCTATTGTTTTTCACCAAAGTAATTTAGGTTCTTGTCGGTTCGGTTTCTACTAAAGGTCAGTTCAAAACGGTTCTCTTAAAGTACCAAACCGAACTGGACCGTGAGGATTCCTATTAATAACAATGAACAAGACAACAAAAACATAACACGCAAACACACACCCAATAATATTATATAATACATACATATACCAAGTTGGATAAAAATTGCAGTACTTTCACCAAATTCATCATCATCCGTATTATCCAGTTTAAAATCCAATGATTTCTACAATTCATCGACGATTTCTTCAAGAGCATTATCACCAAACGCTCTTCTCAAAGCATCGGGGTATTGAGAAGGTATAAGGAGTAATATGTCATGTAGTGCTCTAGATACGAAATAAAAGAAGAAAATTATTAGCTTAGGATGTCAATTCACTACAAGGTGGACTACGTACAAGAATTGATGAACATGAGATTCATTACGAATACCATCCCCAATGGTTGCTTGATTTAATGCATTTCGTTTGAAAGCTATAAAATCTTGTACCAATGGGTTTGTTGGAGAGTCTGTTCTGTTATCATTATTGTAGTTATCTCCGTCCCTTCGTCGTCCTTTAAGTAGGAGGAGGGCTAGAGATATTCATAGCATCCTCTAGTGTTGGTTCGTCTATGTCGAAATCGTTATTTGAATGACTCAAGTAGTCAATCTCTCGTAGTACACGTATGATAGGTGGCCAGACCGTTTGCCATTTTCCTACGGTCAGACCAACTTCAGATCTTGGGAGGTGATGAGTATATTGTCAAGCGGTTGTTGGTCATGGCTTAATGAAGGGATATTTCCGAAAGCACCCTAGAGGTCTTCAAGTAAGGTGAGTAGTAGTGGGTACGAACCATAATGCTCTCGGTTGGCAGCAATTACATCACAGCGACAACTCAAAAAAAAAATAATGATATATAAAAGCAACAATATGATAACAATAGTAAAATGATGTATTATATATTAGTGATAGTTGTAATGGTAGTATAGTTTTTTAATAAGGTTAATAATACAAAAACATAAATAATATAACACAATAGTTATACAAGGTAAAAAAAAAAAATCGGGGGGAGGGGATAGTATGAAATAATGGGATAAAATTAATTATAGAGTATAAAGAAATATAGGAAAGCATAATAAATAAAAGTAAAAATAAATAATTATAATATAGAATAAACCATTAATAAGCTTGTTGTTGAAAAAAAAATAATTATTAAAGAAAAGTGTTAAAGAGAGAGAGAGAGGAAAGATGAATAGGGAAAAATAACACATGACGATGATTTGAAAAAGAAGAAAATGGGTTAAAGAGGAATAGAAGTTAAAAAAAAAAAAGCTGTATAAAACGTCTAAATCCGCGGTTTTCCGTTACTTTTTTCCCACCAACATATAAAATATATTTCTTCCCGCCCTAAATTCTCCATATCAATGGGTCCATATTTAGCAAAGGGGTGATAGAGAGAGCGAGAAGAAAGAAATAGGAGATCGAGCGAAATATAGAGAAAAGAAATAATAATAATAATAAATAATCTTAAAGGACCGGCCCAGCCTGCCATTCCTTTATAATTATTTTTGATTTGAGTTTGTTTTGTATGTGTAAAGAGGGTTTTTGTTTTTTGTTGTTTTGAGATATGTTTGAAAAAAGTTGATTTGTTATACAATAGAAAAAAATATATAATGTTTTCAAAATTTAATGATGCGGTTGTTGTTGAGCATGAAGAACCGATGATGAAGGCGCTGAACTATAAGGATAGTCATCATAATGTTGTTGTTGTGGTGGTGGTGGTGCAGAACCTGGAGGAGCTGAAGCTTGTTGTTGTTGTTGTTGATGAGGAGGTGGAGGTAATGATTGATGAGATGGATGATGATTAGTAAAAGGTGGATAAGATGATGATGATGGTGGAGGTGGTTGATCTTGTCGCATCGTTGAAAAATATTTTGTTTCACTTTCAGGTGGACGTGAAGCATACGGTTCGGGATAGTAAGGATTATGGCCCATCATTTCTGTTGTACCGCCAGGTGTCTTATTCTCAGATTCTAATCGGTTACCACCTTGGAAATAAGAGTCTGATGATGACGAAGGTCCATACTGTGGTTGTCCTTGGTGTTGCTGAGGATGAGGTGGATGAGATGGATTTTGTGGTTGTTGTTGAGTACCTTGATGAGGTGGTCCTTGTTGATATCCTACAGCAGGATTGGGAGCATAGCCATAATAAGGGGAGTAAGGTCCCAGATCACTTACGGGTGATGTAGGTAAGCTAAGATATCTTGGTGGTGGTGGAAGTCGTTCTGCATTTCCTCCTCCTGCACCTGGAGGTGGAGGTGGAGGTGGTGGTGGAGGCATTCCAACAGCTGCAGCTGCAGCAGCAGCAGCAGCAGAATCTTCTGGTGGACCACCACTACCAGCAGCAGTGGCCGCTGTCATATTATGACGATAACGAGTATGAGAATCTGCATAGTGACCTGGACTTCGGCCACGAACAACCAATGGTGCGGAATGACATGTTGCCACACGAATTTCTTCCCCTTGACTTGTATTTGCAAATAGATCAATGACAATTTCATAATACTGTTGTGCAGCACGTCGTTTTCCATTATTTGCTGTAGCAGTCTTAAATTGCATACGTTCGAATGTAACGATATGGTGACTTGAACCGACAGAAGCCAAATGTAAATTACCACCAGCACGAACAGGTTGAGGTTTAGGTATCATTTGGGGGCCCTTGTCTCGCTTCGGCGTGTGTTGCACTAATTCGATTTTTTTGTCTGCATTGTTTGAGACACATGCACTAACCCCAATTGAGAAGTAATCAACTTGGTGGAGTTCTTGCTCAGATTTACGCAGTAAGCAAGGTACTTCAGGACCTTGTAAAAGATAATTGATACCATGAACATCAAATGTACCACTGACTTGAAAATAGTTGCGTCGATAACATGCCCAATCTTGATCTGCTCGAAAAAATCCACGGTCCATCTTTGCATGAAGTTGAACTTGATACACCCTAAAGTCTTAAATAGGTTAATCCTAATAAATTTAAGTATATAACAATGGGTAATCAGCAGATTATAAATATATCATTTAAAGATATTTATTTTAATCTCAGAGACTACATGTAGTGC
>JAEPRB010000629.1:0-10380 GCA_016758965.1 Circinella minor
AGAACCCACAGGTTAAGCTCAAAAAAAGTTGTGACCCCCGCTTAAAATTTTGCCGGACCTATTCGGACTTTGTGAATCACAAATTGTGAATATTTTGTGAATTTTGTGAAAATAAAATTTGATACATGTTGGTGCTGACTCTATCCTTCATATGGAGATGCCAAGTATGGAGATTTTTATAGTAGTGGTTCAATTGTTAGTTATAGATAGGCTTAGATATTTTGATTATTATGGACTTACGTGTTGATCTTCGCAAGATAATCCTGGTCAATATTCCATTGGAGAGCGAGTGTACATCCGATCACAAGGGATATTATAGCATCCACTTGGCACTTGCTCAGCCGAAGACGTGTATTCTTCTACAAGCTGTTAGAATACCAAAGTGGGGACCACTGCTTGCAAGAACACGATCCAATCAACAGATCGCATCAGCCCAGCTTTCTTGTACACATCTAAATGTATGAGTGGTATGTTAATATTTATATAAATAAATAAGTTTTCATCATAAACTATGTTCATTAATTACCTCTAAAGCTTCCTTCAAATATAGCAGATGGTATTGTTGCAGATGATTCAGTTATAGCACTCCCGATAGCTGAACATGCTTGCTTGGGTAGTAGGATGTTCGTGTTAACATCAGTAGCAAAATCACCGGATACCATTTGCCATATTCTCTTCATAACATTTGCACCTATAAGATGGAGCTCATCCAGTCCAAAGAAGGAATAACCATGGAATGACTTCAGTTGGGCAAAATCTGTGGCCTTACTAATACCAAATTCCTATCTTTTTGTTCAAAAATATGATCAATTATAATTATCCATAACCGGATATTAAGAAAGTAAGTAATCAAAAAACAAATAATCATCTTTATGTATCATTTTACTGTATTATGTTAAGCTTACATTCTCATCCCCTTTAAATTCTTCATCTGTTCTTGGAGTAGACATTTCGATTGTTCCAGTATAGTATCTACCATACCCTCGACCTGCAGGACTAATTTCTCGGACTGTAGCTATTCGGCATTGGCGGCAACCATACGACGACATACAACCTGAGTGATGAATCAACTCTTGAACGCCGATGATATCACCTGACGCAAGTAAGCAATGTACTTTGACATTGATTGGCCCGCCTGCACAATCAACTATCATTCCAGCGTCCTCAAGAACACGCAACTCATTTATCAGCGGGCGAAGAAAACTGTAAATATTACCAGTATGGTCTACAGGTATGATGGCGACTTGTATCATGTTTTACGCCTTGTATCTATTTGATGGTAATAAAATATCGGGTAAGTAATTGTGAAAGAGTATAAAAATAACAGTATATACTTGAATATAAAAAAATAATACTAGATACTTGCCTTTCAAGTGGAGGGAGCGACAGAAAAACCAAGTGAACAATTGTTAAGCGGGAATTTCCTCCTTTGAATAGAGTAAACCCATCCACAAACAAGGATACGGCAAGATCAATATTAGTAGGTGACCGGTTTGGAAAAAGAGTTGGTTTGAGTTTTTGATAAATGGAGCCGTCAAATATATCAGTTAACATTCCTGGGTCAGCTTCGTAGTTTACTTTTTCATATATAGATTCACGAATATCGATATTTGCAATAAACATTGCCAATTGCCTTGATAGTGGGAAATAGGACATGGTTTCGATCGGGTTTCCATTTTGTTTGAATTGCGAAGCATTACACTTGCAAGGATCCGTTGAGTTCACGGGGAAAAGTCGACAATGTTTAGGGCATATACGATACTTAGTCTCCTTAACATTGAACATGCGTTCGAGGCGTGCCTCGCTCTTGGCTGGTGAATATATAGGTACATTTTCTGAAACTCCCATTAATAAAAATAAAGTAGATCATATTTATATAGATAAATATAATGCAATTTGTACTTACCAAAACCTTCTTTCATAATCCACTTGTTCAACATTGCAAGTAAAGTAACATAGGCTTCGCGGCTGATGTTAAATTGCTGGATCCATGAATACAACTCGTAGCTCTTTTGCTTATGCTTTGGGAGATCAGTAAAAGGATACACGTTTTCGACAATGGGGACATTCGTAGGCAACGGAGGTTCTTTATCCCAAAGGTCAACATATTCGTTCATAGACTCCTCATCTTCAATACCATCACTTACTTCATGAAGATCGGATGGTCCCGGTTCATTATCATCATCATCCATGTAATTGTCATCAGTCATGTTATCATTATCTTCATCAACGTCTGTTCTTTGTTCATACTCTTGAACACCATTACTGCTATCACCAAAATCAAAATCGTTAAAGTCGCCTTCGAATGAACCAATTGATCTATGAACTTGTTCAGTATTATAATCCATTGAAAAATCCTCAGAACCAGATACAATGAATGGATTGACTGTGGTAGTGTCAGGAGCTTCGGGAAAAACTTCAGGATCAATGACGTTATTTCTTGACAGAGCTCGGAAAGCATTAGGATCTAATATTAATTAAAGGTAAGACAATGTTTAGAATCTTTTCAGTACTAATTGATTTTGGCGTTTTTATAAGTAGGAATAATATGTTACCACAAGTACTATAATGTTGTTGGAACACTGTTTTTTTCCAATACAATTTGCATTTATCGCAACGAATAAGGATAGCTCTGGGCATGATATGGTGGTAAAGTAAAGAATAAAATTATTAAAGTATTTTTCAAAAAGCAATTCTCACTGAACATCTTTTTATACTCCTTTATATCCTGTGCTTGACGATTTTGTAACTACGCTCTGTGCAACATTTACGTGACGACCTGGATTAAATTTTTTTCAACTAATTCACAATTCACAATGAACGCACAACAACAACGACCTTCCCAAGAACAACAACCTCCCCAACAACAACCTCCCCAACAACAACCTCTTCAACAACAACCTCCCCAACAACAACCTCTTCAACAACAACTTCTCTAACAACCTCTCCAACAACAACAACCTTTTCCTCAACAGCTGCAGCAATACCTCTAGCCACAGCAAGCATCCTATCAATCAGCATATCTGCAGTATGCTCCTCCTCCACCCGATTGGTATGGATTCATGCAAGAAATGCGCAGCTGGATGACTAACCTTAATAATAAGGTGACGCGCATTGAGTCATCTGTTGCACGCATTGAAGCAGAACAGTCTGCGCAAAACCTAGTTGTTACGCAGCAACAACAACACCATCTACAACAGCGTTTTGTGCAGGAGGACCCCTTGTTGGACGTTTCCCAGGACGCCGAACTTTATAAACGACTTGCTGATTATCGAATTCCTGTGGCGGGGATAATCCGTAAGCCAGATGTCAGTAAGATTATGCAAGGCCACGTCAGAAGCATTTCATTGGCGAGGTCTTGCAGCTGACCGGTTCAAACGAAGAAGCCATGATGGACTCGATGATTAAGATGACAGAAGTTTTCTGTGACAGACTTCTGGCCGTTTGGGATGCCCGTCCCAACAAGAAGAATAACACGTTCCGTGGGTTCACTGAAGCGGCCAGAGATAAGTTGGCGACGGATATCTCTATCTTCTTAAAGCGTCGTTTAGATGACATTCCAATTGACATGTGTGAGAAAAATTGGGTGTCACTCTATTTGGTGTATCATCTTTTTGAGAAGTACATTAGTACTTCTCAAAGGTATGTAGTAGAAAATATATATATATAAATATAAGTATAGCTTAACAAGAATATTGACGATTTACACTAAATTTATTATAGAGATAAAAGATGCGTCCTTACACGCACAGTATCCATGTATTCAGGGTATGTTTCAATAACTAATGGGCAATAAATTAAATACTGTATATATATATATGTGTGTCTGTGTGTTCTCACAAGTTTTTTTCTTTTTTAATATTATAGAAGCTACATGGATACAGCGAGTGAGGGTGGATCGGCCATCATGCCTTCGTAAGTTAAATGTGTATGGTTGATAAATAAACTGTATTAATAATATTATTATTTTTTTATATTTAATATTAGGACTTTTTTTAATGATGAAGATGAAGATGACACCAGCACAGCAGCAAACGTCAGGTAAGCAAAACAACAATTTGGATTACTTATTTTATTCCATGAACTCTGATCATAATCTTTATATAGTTTGTCTGCTGCTGTGACTACGTCAAGAACCCCCACCACCATCTCCCAAGACCATCACCTCCCTTTGTTTTCCATTCCGTCCTCCTCTCTCACTTCTGCTCCTTCCGCCTCTGCCACTCCTTCCGCCTCTGCTACTCCTTCTGCCTCTGCCACTCCTTCCGCCTCTGCTACTCCTTCTGCCTCTGCCACTCCTTCTGCCTCTGCCACTCCTTCCGCCTCTGCCACTCCTTCCACCTCAGATCCGGTTATCCTTATGCAGGATAATCAGTATCCCAAGCGACCACAAGGGAACTCTGGTCTTTCCCCTTCTCCCTCCTCCACCACATCTTCTTCAAAATGGCAAAGAAGTAAAACAAATGCTGTTGTTCCGACAAATCATCGGTAAAAAAAATAAAAATTTCTTTTTTTTAAATATACTATTTGTATTATTGACAGTATTAGATGTTTATTTGGATTGTATTATTGGTTATAGAAGTGATTATGATATAAATAGACTAATACTTCATTGGGTTACGTTTGGGAGTACAAATGTCTAAATTAAGATGATTGCTACACTGAGTTGTAATTCTATCCCACGAACCTTGCGAACCTCATGAACCTCGCGAACCTCGCGAAAATTTCCCATGGTGTGAGAGTGAATATTCCACTACCAAATATGAAATAAAAAAGGTTGAGAGCGAATATTCCACTACTATACCTGAAATAAAAAAAGTTTAGTGTGAATATTCCACTACCAAACATGAAATAAAAAACTTTGAGTGCGAATAAAAAAACACCATCCATGAAAATAAAAACATCGAACACTAAATATTAAACCTTTACTTTGAATATAGAAATATTACCCACGAAAAAAAAAATATTAACCTTGAATAAAAAAAACGTCTACTCTCATGGAAATTTCCAGAACTTGTGGAACTTCTGGAACATTAATGGGTACACTAATTTTCTTATAAGGGTCATTTTCTGAACAAACTGAACATCCAGAACATTCTGACCCAATTTTTGTACATAAACTTCCATATTGGAACTATGGACCATAATAAAAAGTAACATGAATATACCAAAGGGCTTAGCTTCCCAAAAAATAGCAAGTACTCCTCAAAGTTTTTTTTCACTATACAAATCTTTTTATTAAATATTTTAAAAGGGATTTGATGTGGCGTTTAAAGAACCCTATCAAGAAAATAATAGAAATGGCAAGGAGGCTGCTACTTGTTTATTATATGTTATTAATATGATTAAATAACCTTACTGTAGTGTCATGGAATTAAGAATGTAAAAATACTGGAGATTCTAGGGGTCTACCCCTGATAAAGCTGAAAAGGATCATCCTAAGAACAAGGTTATCATACCTTAAGATAAAATTCTTTAAGATACATTCTTCAGATGACATACCAGAAATAACTCATTATAATAAACAATTCATATAAATAGACCAAGTAGTACATAGAATAATAATCTTTATCTTATTTTTGAAGAATAAACACTGTTTCAAAGGACTCATCGTTTTATTTACGTTTTTTTATTATTGAATTAAATTATTATTCTATCGTATACCTCACTTACCAATTGCCCTTTCGGCTGACCTCATGCTATATATAACCTCTTAGAGGACCAAGTTATGACTTACCAACCTTTTTTTTATCAGATGTATCCAGAAAAGCTAAGCTCATGCGATCAGTTGACTGGATCGTATTTATGCAATGTGTTTTACCAACCCTTGTATTTGAGCAACTGGTGAACATACATGGGGCCAATGCTGCACAGGTTGAGGCCATAATATCGTTTGTAATTGGATGTTCTCTTGCGCTACAATGGGAGATCGATGAAGAAGATTTAGCCACAATCAAATCATAAGTAGACATTTATTAGCCATGTTCTTACTATTGGAAAATTTATCAACTAACAATATATTTAATAATAGAAACCTGCATGCTTGGCACATCCATTTAAAAGACAATGTCACCCCGAATACGTACACGGTTAACTTCCACTACTTGCGCCATATACATGACACCATGTTATATCAATGAAATATAATAAAAATAAAGAGACGTTAAAAAGTCAATGAGACCCAAAAGAACAATAATTGAACTGAACTTTATTAAAATAAAATAATATCTCTATTTATATGAATCTTATTATTGGTAGGATATATATTGATATGTGTATATAGTTATACGTAAGATTAAAATTTGTCATTGCCGTGTGAATTATGAATATAAGATTAATGATATTAAGATTAGACTTTGAGCGGTTGACGATATGATATATCTACGCAGCTGTTATCTGTTACCATTATAGAAGACCGACTTCAGTGTTCTTACAAATCATGGTCCAAATAGGGAAGTACATGAAATGTCAGCAAAGCATAATTAAAGATATGCTATACTTTAATAATTAACGTGACAAATAATTATCTTTATGAATAATATGTGTTGGATACAACAACCAGCCCGAAATTCAAACAATTACCAACCTGTAAGCAGAGGATTTGACCTCCTGTGTCAGTAATTGAATGCAAAATACACTAGGCTGGTTCAATCTTTTTGTGAGGTGGCTGTATCTTTATTTAAGCTGGTTAAATCTTTCATAACCTTGTTCAATCTTTTAGCGACCTTGTTCAATCTTTTAATGAATTTGTTCAATCTATTTCGGATGTGGTTCGATCTCTTTCTGAGGTGGCCCAATTTTTTTCTAAGCTGGCGCAATCTTTATTTTAGCTGGCTCAATCTTTTTCTGAGGTGGTTCAATCTTTATTTAAGCTAGCTCAATCTTTTTCTGAGGTGGCTCAATCTTTTTCTCAGCTGGCTCGATCTTTTTCTAAGCTGGTTTAATCTTTTCTTAAGCTCGCTCAATCTTTTCTTAAGCTGGCTCCATCTTTTTCTAAGCTAGCTCGATCTTTTTCTAAGCTGGCTCAATCTTTTTCTGAGGTGGGTCAATCTTTTTCTAAGCTGGCTCGATCTTTTCTAAGCTGGTTCAATCTTTTTTTAAGCTCGCTCAATCTTTTCTTAAGGTTGCTCAATCTTTTTCTAAGCTGGCTCGATCTTTTTCTAAGCTGGTTCAATCTTTTTCTAAGCTGGTTCAATCTTTTTCTAAGCTGGCTCAGTCTTTTTTTGAGTTGGCTCGATCTTTTTCTACGCTGGTTCAATCATTTTTTAAGCTGGCTCAATCTTTTTCTAAGCTGGCTCAATCTTTTTCTGAGGTGGTTCGATCTTTTTTTAAGCTGGCTCAATCTTTTTCTGTGGTGGCTCGATCTTTTTGTAAGCTGGTTCAATCTTTTTTTAAGCTGGCTCAATCTTTTTCTGAGGCGGTTCGATCTTTTCTTAAGCTGGCTCAATCTTTTTCTAAGTTGGCTCGATCTTTTTTTAAGCTGGCTCAATCTTTTTCTGAGGTGGTTCAATCTTTATTTAAGCTAGCTCAATCTTTTTCTGAGGTGGCTCAATCTTTTTCTCAGCTGGCTCGATCTTTTTCTAAGCTGGTTTAATCTTTTCTTAAGCTCGCTCAATCTTTTCTTAAGCTGGCTCAATCTTTTTCTAAGCTGGCTCGATCGTTTTCTAAGCTGGCTCGATCTTTTTCTCAGCTGGCTCGATCTTTCTCTAAGCTGGCTCGATCTTTTTCTAAGCTGGTTCAATCTTTTCTTAAGCTGGCACAATCTTTTTCTAAGCTGGCTCGATCCTTTTCTAAGCTGGCTCGATCCTTTTCTAAGCTGGCTCGATCTTTTTTTAAACTGGCTCAATCTTTTTCTAAGCTGGCTCGATCTTTTTCTAAGCTGGTTGAATCTTTTTTTAAGCTGGCTCAATCTTTTTCTGAGGTGGCTCGATCTTTTCTTAGCTGGTTCAATCTTTTTGTAAGGTGGCTCAATCTTTTTATGAGGTGACTCAATCTTTTTCTAAGCTGGTATTATATCAATCGAAATTAATAAAATAAAGAGACAGTAATAAGTCAATGAGACTCAAAAGAACAATAATTGAACTGAAGTTTATTATAATAAAATATTATGACTATTTATATTAAATTCTAATCAATGGATGGGTTTATCAATATGCGTGTATGAAACAATGATAGTCTTCCGATTTGTTAATGACGATGAATAATGACAATGGTATATGTCAATATTATATCCTATACGTTTTGCCGTTGATAAAAGAAGATATCAACGCAGCTGTCAAAGTGTCAAATAGTTTCAATAAAGAAGACGGACTTCTTTAATATTAAGAGTCATTGAAACATACCGTAAAAATACGAAAATGTCAGTGAAACATATTTGAAGTATGCTGTATTTAAATATATATTATTAAATGACTGTTAGTATGAAGCCATTGTACGTTGGATACAACATTACCCCCCACCAGGTTGGAACAACCGTTTGATTAAGGTGTATACAAACACTTGTCTTTGAGAAAAGCATATATCGATAAAACTCCAGTTAAAAACACATGGGTCAATAGTTGGGAAAAAATAAGTTTTAGAGAAAGACATATTTAAGTGCGTTTGCGTTTATTATTAAGATGTGATGATCGACGTGGTAGTGATACATGTTTAAGATTTTTGTTTGAAATCTTTTCTTGATTCCGACGTTGCCAATATCTTTCAATTTGTGTAAGGTCATTGAAGTGTTCAATAGGTTCCCAAGTATCATGATCAGGACCGTAACCTTTCCATCATACAAGATATTTATAATTACCTGGTGTTCCTTCATGATCAATGATTGATTGAACTTCAAAGAAATCATCGCCAGAAGCAATGGTATCCTGAGAAATTAATTTTATTTGATGTGGGGGAACATCACGTGAATGAAGAGCACCAGTTGCGTCAGTAAGAACATATTGGCCATTGCCTCTGTTCTTTCCATGCACTGTATATGGGCCTTCATAACGAATGTCTGTTTTAGAATGGCGAGTCACATTCTGAATCATAACTTTGCTGCCAATAGGAAATTCTTTAATAATTCGGAATTTTTTAGAAAATTTTCCTTGCTGGGCTTTTTGAATTGCATCCATATGATCTCTGATGGCTGGAATAACAATATTTGCCATGTTTTCTTCCCGTTTGTCATTGAAGTGTATTTTATTATTTACTTCAGTGGAGTTTAAATGACTGTAGTCTTCCCATAAATTTGGTTGACGTGCAAAGAAGAGAGAAAAAGGGCGGCTGTTGTGTAACTTCACGATTTTATTATTAATGCTCAGTTGTGCAGTAGGTAAGAAAAGATCCCAATCATCTTTTTTACCATGTAATCGTTTAACAATGATGCTTTTCATGGCTTTTACCTTGGTCTCGCAAACTCCATTGGCCATTGGATTATAGGAAGTAACTAGTCGTAAGTCTATACCACAGTTATCAAGAAGATGTTTAACAACTTCATTTACAAATTCTGTGCCACGATCATTTTGGATGATTTTAGGAAAGCCTAAATCTGCAAACACTTAAATAAGTGTTTTTGCAATCGTAAGACCTGTTTTGTCTAGAATAGGACGTAAAAGCGTGTAGCAAGAATATATATCAACAATAACGAGGATATAATTATTTCCTCTTGGAGTAGTACAATTAAGGTTGCCTGTGTCAAGTGCAATATGATCCCATGGCTTATCAGCATAAATACTACGCATAGGATGAAAACCCCGTTTTGCGAGTGTGAATCTTTGACAATCAGGACAGCTGGATACTATATTTTGTGCATCCGTTTTAATTGAAGTCCAATGAATATGCTGACTATGCAAATCATCAACTATAGCATCGATTCCGAAATGACCATAAAGATGAGCTTGTTGTAATAAGTTCATTCGTTCTTCAGGAGGTGGAGTCATAAAATCGGTATAGTCATTACGAATAGTAGCAGCGCGTTGTACATGTGTAGAACCGTTATAATTCTTTTTATGTGTGGAGCGAGTATCACGCAAGTAAGGTGCAGAAGCGATTAATTGCTTTGGTAAATTACCCCCCTCCAGCTTCTGCGAAGTCCAGAGACGTGATATAGTATCGGGAATAATATTATCAATACCTGGAATGTGAATAACTTCAAAATTATAATCACATATAACATCGAACCATGTAACCATCATTGGATTAGCAATCGGTTGAGTATGAAGGTATGTCAAAGCTTTATGATCGCAATAAATGGTAAACTTTGGTTGACCCCATAGAAATTTATGAAAGCGTTTAAGTGCAAAGACTATGCTTAAAAGTTCACGTTTTGTAGTAGAATAATTACGTTCAGCCTTATTTAAAGAGCGTCCCATAAAACCAATGTATTTATATTGATTTTCAACA
>JAEPRB010000630.1:0-10338 GCA_016758965.1 Circinella minor
GCAGAGCGTGAAAGCCAATAATAAATAACCAAATTTTTATGTGGTGGAAATTATTGTGGGGCTATCAAACTATAAAAACTATAATAAAAATTTAAAAATTAAACCTACCGTTACAGGAAATTATTAAACCGCCACTGACAATTATTCAACAACTCGTCAATGTCGACTACCATCTAAATGAAATAAAAAAGTTTCGCCATGAGTATAAACTAATCCTTCAAAAAAAAATTAAAGGCACCACTTTAAAGACCTCCATAGTATACGGAGGCTTTCAAAGTCCGGGGAGGATGTTGCAGGGCAGGTGAATTGTTTTTGGGAGAGGGCCTAAGGGGTCATTTTTGGTTAAGCGGGCACTGCTTAAATTGGCCCTCTTAACCTTTAATGCCCGAGGGCCTAAGCGATCATTTTTGGTTAAGCGGGCACTGCTTAAAAATGAAAAAGGTGGCCCTCTTAAGTTTCATTGTCCGTGGGCTAAACGTTTAACTTTCATTGGCCGTGGCCCTAAGAGTTCACTTTTGGTTAAGGGGGCATTGCTTAAAAATTATAAAGTTGGTCCTCTTAATTTTCATTACCAGCATAGATTTCGACGCCACCAATTGCAACCATTATTTTGTTCTCTTTCATTTTGTTATCTAATTTATCGTTTTTTACCATGGATTCTAGTGCAATCGCGAACGGTACTACTCTTGCTAACGAGGGTATATTTCTACCCAAGGCGATCAGAATAGTGAACCCTTGGAACTTATTTGTTCATCTTGCTTTTAATGGCAAGGGTGAAGATGCAGGTTAGACTTTCGATTTTTAAACAATGAAACGATCGACGATTGTGCTGATGTTCATTTTAGTTTTTGGTGCTTCAATCCAAGTTTCAAACCGTCTGTTGGGCGCAACTGACAAGGATGTTGCAGATGCATATAAGAGAGTGAAAGAGAATCCCGTTTTGTGGAAAAAGCTTAACGAAAAAATGGATATAATCAAAAAGTCGAAAGCGCCGTTGGATTCAGTGAAGAGGAAGGAAGCTGCAAAAAAATGGAAAAAAGATCTCTTTTCCCGTGTTAGAATGATGGCTAGGTTGTTTGAGTGTGATATCTCTATATTAATATCTCCTCAACGCCAAGAAGACTTTTATATGGATATTGGTATGACTACATCTGGTAAGTTGTTTGATGTGTGCGTTTGAATATTGGAGAATAGCTATAATTGAACGAATATGTAGATGCAGCACATAAGGCATTGATGGGTATGGGAGGCATTCAATCATTTACAGAAAAATGTAAAGGTATGTATGCGTTATTTTAATTGATCTTATTATATAGTATTTAAACTACATTCTAATCATGGTATGTTTATAGAGTATGCCAATACTATTAAAGATGCCGGAAGAGGTAATGTTTCTTATGTTATTTATATAAAAATTAGAATAGCAGTGCCATATCAATGACTATGTAATAAATATAATTTAAAACTATACAATGAAAACGGCAGTTGACGGAGAGGATAAAGATGTAATGGAAGATAGAGAACAACAACAAGTGGAATACGCGAAACCTTCACATAAGAGAAGAAAATGTGTTTCTGCGTATTTTAGAAATGAAATGAGTGAGTTTCTGGTGGGGTTCTTTACATCAATATTGGTTTCCAGTTTATTGATATAGCTTTGTCATCCCACATTGTTAGATAGAGTAACTGACCATGAAGTTAACTGTCAACGTTTTCTATGGGGTAACTTCAAACGCACAGTTGTTGGTTGTGACACAGGTGGCAATGAGATAGTCACTTATCAAAATAGAAAGGCCGGCGTGGAGATTGTAGGTTTTGATTTTGGGGTAGATCGACAAGTTGCAGTTAAACCAGATTATCTTGGTGATGCTGTACTTAAAGATCTACAGTATAAAGTTAATCATAGTTTTGATGCCCCTGATGAGCAAAAAACTATTAAAATTGTCAAAATTTCAAGCGGCAATTAATAAAGGCAGACCTTTTAATATTTACACGTACGAACAAAATCACCAATAAAAATTATAGACCCCGAGTATGATCCTATAAGTGGTGTCAAGCCAAGAAAGATGATAACCGTTGTTGGATTATAAATTATTTATGACTTACCATAATAAACTTAATGTATAATTATTATAATAAGCATTTTACGTATCTGCGTAAATTTTACACGAGCGTGCCTTCTTGTTTTTATTTATAGTAACGTGAATAATAATAAAAGATTTCAAACACAAAGTATCATATTATACATGATGTATCACCAAGTGTAGTAATATATAGTATGGTTGTACGACTATACATTCCATCCATTCATGAATAATCGGTCAACCATAATCCCGTCAAGTATAAAAGATAAACTAATCAAGTACTTTTATTCATTTTGATTCGTTCCTATCATTTATCCAGCTAGAAAGATACATTCCTATCATTTATCTAGCTAGAAAGATACATCAAAAAATGAAACAAATCAAGTAAATACCACTATTTTTGACTCGTTCACTATTTTTGATTTGTTCCTGCCATTAATCCAGCTAAAAATATACATCGACGAAAGAAGGAGATTATATTCATATAATTTTCAAATATAAGAGGTTCTCTCATCCGTTCTTATAAAACATGATTTACTCGCAATCGGATAAAATAGGATGTTCGCATCGTTCAGAAAAGATATAAAAGA
Organism: Circinella minor; assembly: GCA_016758965.1. NCBI lineage: Eukaryota > Fungi > Mucoromycota > Mucoromycetes > Mucorales > Lichtheimiaceae > Circinella > Circinella minor. Next base: position 2,675 of record JAEPRB010000630.1, read on the forward strand.
GTAGTTATTTTATTTCAAGAATAAACAGATCCTCAACTATATTCATTTTTAGTCGTAGCTTTCTATTTTTCTTCGAACAAGTTTATTATATCACTTTTATACTTCAAAACCTGATACAATGGCTAAAGGAATGCGTATCCATAGACCAAAGAACCCACGTCATCGACCACCTACTAATGAGCAACTTGCCGAGTTACAACGACAACGGCAGCAAGCCGCTATGGTTAGAAAGAGTGAAAGCAATCCGGTAATTGGAGAAAACTCCATCCGAACTCAAGAAATCAGCAGGATTACAAAAAGATCTCGCACAGAAGAAGCTGATGGTAACAATATATTTTATAAGTTTGATATCGTTTGTAAATTGTCATAATAACTATGTTTTTTGTAATATAATATGTTGAAAAAGATATTTTGTATGCTGAAGAAAGTAGAGAAGAAAATGATACATCTATCATCGATAGCAGATCAGAATATGGTAACTAGTAATGCCCGAAAACTTTATGTATAAATTGTTCGTTATACTTATTATTACCATTGCTATCCTTTTAAATCTATTTATTTAATATATTAGCTACTATTGACCCTAATACTATGGATATTTCCGTGGCTGATAATAATTCGTCTCATAGCGAAATCCATTATAGGAGATATGGTACTATTGTTAGTGACATTCATGGTCGCTCCAATCAACAATCAAAATCCTACGTATGGGCAAAGAACAAAAGAAGTAGAAGAAAAGTGGAATGATTTACTCAAACCACTTCAGAATGAATATATTAACTGCTACAAGAATGGGGGTCCCAAATGTACTGAAATAATTGATTCTGGAATAGCCGCCGCTCGATTTTGTAATTGCTCAGATAAAGAAGTATCAACAAGGGCTATTACTTGCTTTTTCTATACTGGTGCGTATTTGATTGTTTGATTTATTTACTCCAACGTTAAAACATTATTTTGATAATATATGTACATTTTTAAACCTAAACAACAAATAACAGGAATCAAGAAAGTGAACTTTACGTTCTGTAAATGTGAAGAAAACTCTATCACATTGTTGCGCCACAATCTTATTGCATCTTCTCCTTTCCTACCAAGGATGGCATTTCACATATCACATCTTGAGTGGTATTCGTTATTGCGTGCTGAAGGACATTTATCATGTCAGGCATTTGCCAATGCATTTGCTATGATGCATAACCTTCAGGTTTGTATAATTTTGAACTATAAATATATAATACGTATAATATGCTACTAATTATTTTTATCCTTTATACTTTAGATTAATGATACTCTTCGAAAATCGTTGGCAAATGCATTTTTTATGTATCAACAAGTCAAAAATAGGGTTGATCAGCAACTTATACAGGCTGCGTTGCACGAGATACCAGAGGAAGAAACTGCAGCATGTCCAGCATGCCCTACAAAAGGAGAAGAGGTATAGTCGTTATTGTTATTTTATTCTACATGATAATTATATAGGTTGTTTTGTATAAAACTATCTTACTTATCATTTGAACAATAATTTACCAGGCTCATATGACAGTCGCTATTGATGGAAATCATCAGCTACGTCGACTCAAGAGAAATGACCAAGATATCAAAAAGGCGACATGCAACATATTTTTTGAAGCAGACAATTACCAAGAATTATTTGGAGACGAAGTGGAAAGAAATATTCCAAATAGCAGCAATGGTAAAGAAACATGTAGGAGTAATTTCGATGCTGCAAACCTTAGGTTGCAAGCACTTAAAAAACATAGTGTTCATAAATCTGGTATTGTTGGATGTGTGTGTAAGCACAACATACCGCTAGCATTTACTAACATGTATGAATTGGGAGAAAGGTAAATGATTTTTTGGATAAAATTATATTCTATATTTGAGAGATAGATAGTACGTAAAGCATTTTACTATATATTTTCTTGTTCTTGTCCTAATGTACTATTTGTTTTGATAATTGTTTAAGATACAAGTATCCACTTTCATTTATTAAAGTCTTAGTTCAAAAATATGGTCCACGGATAAACTGTCTATATGATATTGGGTGTCGTTTCTCTGCTGCCGTTGATGTATGTATTTTCCGTAGTACCTTGTATTATTTGGCTTAATAATAGATTATTATATATTAAGTACTTGATATATATTTATAGAAATATTATCCCCAACTAAAAGATCATGGCTCTAAAGTAGCCATTGGCGTTTTTCATGCATATTGCCATTCAATGGAGTGTCAAATATACAATAATCCACGATATATTGACAATTTTGGTTTGGTGGATGGCGAAGGTAGTATACTAAAAAAAACATCAACTTACTAAAAAGTTCTTTTGGAATACTAATATTATATAATACTCACACTACGTAATAATTATCCCATTAAATCTGTAGGTATGGAGCGATTGTGGAGCACAATTGGAAATCTAGTAAGAATGACGAGAGAAATGTCAGCCGAACGACGATTAACCACATTATGTCACTCAATTACACACTATAAAAAAAAGAACATATTCAATCTGCGTAAGTTATTATTTATTATTATTATTGAATTTCTATTTGCTTCTGGAATTAGTCGAACTTTAATAACTAAAAAAATTATTATTCTTTGGGGGAATAGCCATTTACCTGCGCCGACGACGGAATAAGGCAATGAAAGTATTAGAAAATGCTTCCAAATTTATCCATACATATAATCCATCATTGACAGATGATGAATTACAGGAAAAATGGGATATGTTTGTACAAGAGAGTATTTTCGAGCCCAGTTCAAATGCAACAGTAACCAGAGAGTCACTGAAGCAAAAATATGCACGTGAACTACATGAGCTCTATGAACATTCATTAAATAATAGGTATGTTCCTGTTTCTAGAGAAAGCATAAGAGATATTGATAGATTAATACGTAACATTAAAGTCTCACACATTCTAACTGTCAAAAAAAAAACTGTGGATCCGTACGTCGTAATATTTCACAATTTTCAGCCGATACGAAGATTCAGTTCAACGTTTAGAAAGTGTTCTTGTAAGTCGAAATATAATTACGGTTCGTTGGGGAAAAGACTCTATAGAGTATCAAGAAGCATTTACCCAAGCACAAGAGCAGGATCTTGCAAAAACCATGGCGCAGCTTAAATCAGTAATTGTTGGGAGAACAGTTTTGCAAGACCAGTTGTATCACACAACAAAACTTGGTAAAAGCTAATTTCTGGAATAACTATTTTATTGTAACAAGCTCTGTAACGTAATCCTAACTTATACTGTACTTATAGGCCATAAAACAAGCAAACGGTTGAAACTAGCAATTCAAAATATTAAAAAAACAGCAACTCCCATTATGAATCGTTATAATACTACGTATTTGTAATAATCTTGGAAAACCGGAGGACTGTCGAAAGTATGAAGAGGTTTGTAACCTCGATAATGATTTTTGGAATTTTAGTTCAAATTTGATAAGTTTTCGAGTGCTTCGCGAGTTTATGAACAAACGTCGTGCACTAGAAGAGTTTAATATTATTAGGGTAAGTATTTTCATCGCTTTATATTTAATTTCCAATGCTATTTTTTATCATTTATATGTATTATGTATATTAAACTATATTTTTTTTAGACTGAGGAGATTCGAGTGAAGAGTTATGCTGAACGTCGTTGCAAAACTTTGGAGAAAGTTGTGAAAAAAGAAGGTCCTTGGAGCGTAGGATGGAAAATGCTTGTATATCAGCGTTTCGTACAAGCAGAGAAATTCTATTATAATGTATACGGTACTACTTGGGAACGCAACATATCTATCCCAAGAAATATATTAGTAGGAGAGGCAGTTGATATATATGACGTAACTGTTGAAGAAGAAGTAGAAGAGGAGGACGTGAATGAGGAGGATGTTCAGCATAATGACATCAGTCAATCGAATTATTTATATGATAAAATTGAAGATGGAATTATGAGCGATGACGAGGATGAGGATGAGGATGATGTATATGAAGATGAAGAAAATGTTGTTGCTGATAACTAATATATTCCCTTTTTAACTATGAAACCTTATGCACAGTTTATTTAATATGCCTTACTTTCTTTTTAACATTTTATACTTACCAATATCCTTTTTTTTTTTACATTATTTATATATGCATATCTCAAAGACTCTTTTTTTTATAATATCTCAGTAAATATATTCTATATGTCTGCATTTATATAATTATTTTCTTGAATATCATGACTATTTTTAATCAAGAGTTCTGTTTACATTTAGCATACATTATAAATGTACTTGATTTATACATAATAATTTAATTTATTTACTTTTATAATATTAAGAAATTTATATAATGTGCTGTATTTTTTTTCTTACACTTTAGTAAATATTTGGGAGTATTTCATTTGTAACTATTATAATACTGCTACGTATTTTAAAGATTTACATATTACTATTGTAGGCAAATAAAAAAAAAATCGAACAATAAACTAATTTATTTTTACATATATTATATTATAAATTAACTTTAGCTGTACACGTACTGTATCATAGCAGTTTTTTTTAACAGCAATTTACAATTTAGTAGGAGTATGTAAAGATTGTATTGGTTATTGTTAATTTAAAATTAATGTGATTCATTATCCTGTCTTATTTTGGAAGAGAATTATATCATGTTTATACTAGGATTACAATATATTATTATTTACTCTATCCACTAGTCGAGAAAATAAATAAATCATCTCATTTCTGAAAAAAAAATACAAATGTTGTTTATCTTCATTTCGATATCCTTATAACCCCCCCCCTTCTTTTTCAATATTTTGTAACTTACATATGAGTCATTCTCTTTTTTTATTCTTTTTTAAAGGGAGTGCCAATCAGAGATCGTTTTTGGAAGAGTGACAGAGTTCAATACTTACAGTATAGCAAAAGGTAAGTTATTCTGATTGTAATAGAACAATTAAAATATTAATAATAATATTTTTAAGTAATTTGAGCACAATAATTAAATTTTTCTTGCATTATATGACAATACGTAGATCACGATTTCTTTCTCGCTATCAAATCTGTCACGAGGATCGATCCACGTCACCGAGGTGAATAGCAGATCTTCTAATTTAATATTATCTCCATTACCGCTGACATTTAAAGTTATCAAAACCGCAGTACTAAATTGACCCATTGTTTATTTCATTAAAAGAAAAGAATACTTATTAATATATATATACGTATATATCAAAAATAAATAAAAACAAAGTCAATCCATTATCAAAGTCGATCCTCGTGATGCACGCTGTTACTGCATTTCCATTTTCTATGTGAAAATAAGGGGATGTAATAGCGTACGTATGACCAGTTATTGTATACTTACAATCGGGTTCGATCGGTCAGTTTGAGAAAGCGTGTTATAAAGAAATAGGTAGAATAAGAAGGGCTCGAAAATATATATGAATAAAAACGATTACTGTTTCCTAGTTGTCAGGAAACCCTTTATTTATATACGTCGAAATATCAGGGGCTAATTACGTCTAACTAATATATCTAATATCAATGATCAGCATTTCTACATAGAATATCTATCCTAATATTTCTATATCCAACCATGCGCTCAACTATGCTATCGTATATCCTTAGTATACCGCGGATAAGCATGTAGATCAACAACCTCATGGTTGAATATGTCGTCGTAATGGTCTTACACCATTACATTCTCCCCCGTTTATATAAAGTCCATCCATCAATGTAAGAGTGCCAGGATATCTCGCCGTCAATCCGTCGACATCGTCCAAGTACTTCTTGCTTTGCTTCAGTTTCGTACGTCGTCCTTGGTTTGCTAGCATGTTGTCAATGCGTCGATTTGCGAGTAGGATATACACCGTCCTTAGTGAATTGTCTAAGTAATATCGTTTGCTGGAACCCTTCACAGCAGTGACGGAAACGTTTTTCGTCAACCCAATCGTCTGCTTCTATCATCCAATATTATCTAAAGTTCAAAATCGTCGAAGCAATAGCAAGCCGGGTTTAGGCCCTCCCCTCTCAATATAACGTCTTGAGAAAAGAACAGAGAATGAGCAAAGATCGTCTGCAGCATTACTGGCTAAAAAAAATGTAGAAAAAGAATCGTCTTTTCAAAAGAGAGTGAAGTAAAAAAAATTTAAAAATAATAAAAAATACTTAAGAAATATTTTTATCGTTTTCGTAATTGCTTTGGTGGTCGTCCCCGTCGTTGCTTAGGTGGAGATACATCATCTTGTCCATCCTTAGCAGGTTGTTGCATCGAAGCAAGGTATTCGTGCAATATTTGTGAAGCATTTTCCAAATGCGTTGCTGGTTCCCAAGTAGCTTCGTGTGATGAATAACCTTTCCATTTGACCAGGTACCGTAGTTTGTTTCTTCGTATACGATCGTCAAGAATAGCTTCAACTTCAAACTCGTCGTCAGAAGTATTGGTAATCACAGGAGGTCGTTCGGGTCGTCGATCCTTATCGTCTGGTTCCAAATATTCCTTGAGAGCACTAACATAAAAAACATTATGTGCTTTAATCGTCGCCGGCAGATCAAGCTTATATGCAACTGATCCAATCCTTTTTAATATCTTGTATGGACAAGCCCACAGTGGAAGCTGTTTTTTGGTTGGTGCATTGGAATAAACATCAGGATTAAGATGTGCCGTCTTAACGAAAACTTGATTTCCAACTTCAAGCACCAAATCACATCGTTTCCGGTTAGCATACATAGCTTGTCGTTCCGTTGTTGCTTCTTTAATGGCTTTAGTAACGTCGATCCAAATGGCATCCAATTGCTTGGCAAGGGCACCGGCATAGACACTATTTACTGCATCGTCACCCTGTCGGATGGATGCTTGGTATCATTATATGTATGTTCCAACACAGGAAGCCATTCGTCCCAATCCTTCTGATTATACGCCATGTAACGTCGTAACATGTCTTCAAGGTTGCAGTTGGTTCGCTGCGTTTGACTGTCTGATTCTGCGTGCATACTGGAAGAAAGTCGTCTTTGAACTCCTAATAGTTTTGTTAAGGCCGTCCAAAACTTAGAAGTAAAGCGTACGTCTCGATCTGATCTGATACAATATCATTTGGCAATCCATCCATGCTGTCGATATATTTCGCGCAAAAATAGGTGAGCAAAATCTTCTGCTGTATCCATCGTCTTACAAGGAGCGAAATGACCACGTTTCGAAAAGCGATCCACAAAAACGGCGATTGCATCAAAGTGTCGAGGCATCTTGGGTAAATGAACAATAAAATCCACTGGAATAGAAGTCCATTGTCCTTCAGCTATTTGTAGCGGTTGAAGTAATCCAGCAGGTTTTTGATTCGTCGACTTAGTCCGTTGACATAGGTCACAAGTAGCAATATAACGTCGAACATCCTTGTTCATATGTGGCCAAGAGTAAGTCCGGCAAAGTATTTCCATTGTGGCGTCAATACCTCTATGTTCTGCTACTGGTGCATCATGAGCGTCATGCAAAATCGTATTTAGTAGCGTTGGCATTCTTGGTACACAAAGAAGTCGTCTTCCATCCATGTTACGATAAACAATACAATCTTCCAAAGAATATTCGCCATTATCGTCATTTGTTCGTAACTTGGATAAGATATCAGTCCAAAAAGAATCGTCCGCATAATGCTTTGCACAGTCTTTGCTAAACATCTCCCCGCTCACTGAAATA
>JAEPRB010000631.1:0-10334 GCA_016758965.1 Circinella minor
CAAATTCTCACGTTTTTATTTTTTTTTCTTATTTCATAATAAAAGGTTGGGGGTATATCTCCCCCAACTAGGAATCTTAAGTATCCACAACTTTTTAACTTGTGGATTCTCAATTATATGCGCAGTGGGTGTTTTGTCGGTAGTGTCACTAGCAGAAGTGTGCACAATAGGTTCAGGTGGTACTGTGTTGCTGGTTCCGCTTGTTGCAGGAGTGGAAAGGCCTATGCTACTAGTGCGAATACGTTGACGTTTTGATCCATTATTTCCTTTATTACCCAGAAGATGGTCTTGTTCATCAGTGCAGTTAACGGAGATATGACCAACTTTACCACATGTCCAGCATGTACGGAAATTGCGAGGGTGAGAGGGGCAAATACGTACATGATGATTGGGTTTGTGACATCGAGCGCAATGTAATGGCATAGAAGCCCAGGTAGCGTAAAAATAATCGTCGGTTATAAGCCAAGATATGTTATGTGACATTGCACTAAAAGGTTGAGCTCCCTCAATGACTTGGTGGTCAAGCACAGCGAAACCATTTCCCATGAAAATTCTAGAGGTAGCATCATGATATATACCACAATCAAGAACACGACCATAAATATTTAGGCTGGTAGTAATACCTTCCAAGAGTTTGGTAGGAGGCATAAAGGGTAATTTGGACAATCGTACTTTAGTGATATTTGCATTTGACAATAAGGTGCGACATGGCTTGACGAGAACGCCATTTTTGAAGTTAAGGCCATTGATTAAGGCTGATTCAATCTCTTCTGATTTTTCGAAGTACACTTCGATAAGTACTCGAGAACCTTTGCGAATGGGTTGAGCACCACAGTTATTTGGATAGGTACGGCCGATCAGATTCATTAGTTTTCCTAGAGGTTCGGTGCGACTGCTCAAGTCAAAAAAAACGCTGTAGACTGATGTAGGAGATCCACCGACACAGAAAATATTCGAATAAATAATTTTAGTAGTTTTCTGGGTATCTGAGTCATCAGGTGTATTGATTGTCTCTTGTTCTTTTTGCATAAGCGATTGCCTATGTTTTTGAACTACTTTTGCATAAGTAAGGCGAGGTACTGGGAGTGTGGATGTTGTAGGAGGTTGTGTGCCAGAACCAGTGTCTGGCGAATTTTGATTTTTAGCAGAAGAAGCCATGTGACTCAAGTCCCTACTGTATCAGGGACTTAGAAATAATATTTTTCATCACCCGCAAACTAGACTGACGAAATTAATGCTGTGAGTTTATTTGCAAAAACCGTGTACCTGCCTTTTTTAATTTTTGTCACTTTTTTTTTTTTAAAAAAAAGCACTTTTACATTTACTTTACTGAAATAATCATGGGTGGTTCTGGAAGCGGTCGAAGACAAATTAATGGCACTCCTGCACAAAATCGGGAAAGAAACAGAGATATTAGACTGAATGAGTTGTCTCTTAATAATTCTGCTGTAGCAGATATGGAAAATGACGAGGACGTAGCTTATAGAGATGCTAGAGATCGCGCTGCCCTTGCGACATTTAGTGCAGCTCAGCAAAGTTGTCCTCAAAACACCATAAACTAGTACTTGAACCGCCAACAAGAATTTAAAAGATGGTGTATCAAGAAAAATGTCAATGCTATCCCTGATGATAGAAAGCTTCACTTTTTCTTGAAAACAGAGGTTGGTTTTGTTGTTCATTAGTGTGTATAGACAAATAAATGCAATTTTGTTAATTAAAAATCTTCTATAAGGTTGCTTTCCATCCCCACCGAAAGAGAGGAAAAAAAAGAAGTGCACCAGAAGATTCTCATGAGGATGATGCCAATCAGCATCATTCGAATGAACATAGGTCCAATGGCGGTACTAATGTCAACAATGATGATGCCGACGATGATCTCAATGACCTTTCCCAAATCGACGCCGCATATCAAGTCATGGATATGATGGACGAAATGGACGAAGATAGAGATGGTTTAAGTTCTATAACTCTCACCACCACTACCACCAACAATTCCTCACCACCCCCAATTAACAGCATAAATACCGAATCTCCCATTACTCAACAATTCGATGAAAATGCTCGACTCGCTTCTAAAGTTACTGGCAAACGAGTCAGATACTCAACTGTTGAAGCATATGCTGCAGCAATTGTCGATCTTTGGGCTGAACAATGCTTGACGGACAATTCTTTCCGTCCAAGTCCTCGTGGAAAACGAGTGAAAGCATTACTTGACTGGTTGCATAGAGAAGACGAGAAAATTGCTCACGCAAACTTTGATGATAGAGTATGTTTAAGACAACTTATTAAGAAACTTATTGGTATATGTGTAATGTATAGATAATCTAACAAATTCACTTATTATTTTAAGGGTGCATATACTGCTGCAGATGGCTATACCACTCATGCTGAAATGGAGAAAATTGTTGATTAGTTTTGGTCAAATGGAACTGAACTTGGTCTTCGAGATGGTGCATTGTTTTTATTGCAGCACTACGGTTTGCTTCGCAGCGAAAGTATTCGAAAAATGGAGTTTGCTGATTTGCAATCACTTCATTTGGAGGATGAAGGTCCAAGCCAATGCCATGCTTTGGTAATGATCCTCAAACAAGGAAAAATCAACAAGTTTGGGCGCGTTGAAGTTGCTGGATGTATGCGGAACAAAAACATGGCTATTTGCCCTCAGATGATGCTTGCTTGTTACTTTTTCAGCCATTATGAGATGTCTGGAGAGCAGTTTCCTAGCATCAATAAGAACGCTGATTGGTTTTTTTACAAGCTCATCAAAGGAACGACAGAAGATCCTCAAAAGGAGTTGTCATACCATCAGCATCTTAAGGCAATCACAAAGGCATTTGAGGGAGCTTGTCTCCATTCAAAAGCCAAAACTCATGCTACGTATATGTGGTGCCGCTGCTCGAATGGCAGAGATTGGAGGATCAAGCGAGGGCACTATTCGTCGTGCAGGCCGTTGGAACACAAGTTTGTTGACAACTGCCTATCTCACCAACCTTCCTCACGAACTTCTTCGAACCCTCACATGCTTTCCAACGGAACGTGGATACTTTTATCTCTCTCATGCCAATGTTCAACCACCTGAAGAACTTTGCAAAAAAATCTTCAAATTTGTTGATTATTGGCGTCAGAAATTAGATGAAGGTAATGTTGAGCAAGTATCATGTGCTGCTGATATGTTTTTGAAGCTATTGGATGGGCTACGTGTTGTCTTTTTGCAGGACTCAGTTCTTTTGAAAAAGAGATACCCTCACCATTATCTTTGGAATCATCCTTTGTTTCAAAGTGAGCTGTATAAGGATTTTGAAAGGTAGTTATCTTGCTTCTATAAAAATGTGATTCAACTTTTTTCTAACATATTTTTGTTAGATGTGCTGATGCTGCTGTGGAAATTACTGAAGAACCTGAGCAACTGCAACTACAAAAAACAGTACCATTGGTTGCACAACATCTTTCTGATATTAATCAACAAATTGCATCCTGTTTTGATGCTCAAGCCTAAGCCCAACAAGCCCAACAAGCCGCACAGATGCAGGTTCTTCAATCCCTGTTGTCTGTCGTTACTCCCTTGCAAGTGCTTGTTCCTCATATTAGCAGCCTTGCAACATTAGCACAGCAAGTAGCTAGCTATACTTCTGGGCAAGCTCCTTTGCAAGTAACCTTGAACTTGGGCAATGTTTCTCAACAGCAACCCACTCAAGAACAAACATCTTCCCAACCTTCTCAACCTTCTCCGCAACCTTCCCAACAACCTTCTCAACAACCACAGCAACCACAACAACCATCGCTTACAACGACATCCATCTCTCTCCCTTTTTCCCACCACCACCCGTACAAAATCTAGCACCAGCACCAACACCAGACCAATTGCCTGTACCAACCTACAAAATGTCTCGTAACACTGTCACACTTGATATGCTTTGGCGTGAATGGTACCATGGCTTGCCTGGCGGTCCTTCTGTTGAAGAATTAGAACGTTTGTACCATGTTGAATGGCGTCGAGAAACAAAAGAGCGTAGATTTTATAATCGCAGACGTATCATTATTGAAGGCATTAAAAATTATGCTGCACAACACAGACTGACTAATGAAGCAGCTGTCGCATTATTAGAAGAAAAACGAAGTAGACAAAGAAAAACTTTACACTGGATTGCCGAAAATCCAAGCATTTTTTTTAATGTGTAACTAATATTCTTTTATTTACAATTTGCTACATTTTTTTCTTTCCTACTCTCTATACGCTATAAACCTGTCTTTCTCTACTCACACAAACACATTTCATTGCTTGACAATATTTTAGGATACTTTTCCATCATATTTCTTTCCATTATTCTATACACCTTCTCTTTTATACTTTTTTTCATTATTCTATACACTCTTCTCTTTTATTTCTGTTCCTTTCATATTTCTTCACCCCTCTCTTTTCAGTTTTCTCTAATTTATAAGCTCACTTGATTATTCTTAACCTCAATTTCCTCATGTTCGTCAATTACTGTCGTCGTTTTTCTGATTTTTTTTTTTTTACATAGCTAAGCTGATTTCCCCCTAAAACATTGTATCTTTTCTTGCTGATTGTTTGGCCATTACCTACAAGTAAGTAATAAGAGCAGGTTAGTATATTTGTTACCTTGAATATTCGTGCATATTTAAATATTAAATTGTAAAGTGATACTATAAATTGAAAATATATGGATAAAATGATAATCACGATTATAACACTTGTAATGGTGTAAGACCATTACGACGATATATTCAACCATGAGGTTGTTGATCTATATGCTTATCCGCAGAATACTACGGATGGACGATAGCATAGTTGAGCGCATGGTTGGATATAGAAATATTAGGATAGATATTCTATGTAGAAATATTGATCATTGATATTAGATAAATATTAGTTAGACGTAATTAGCCCCTGATATTTCGATGTATATAAATAAAGGGTTTCCTGACAACCAGGAAACAGTAACCGTTTTTATTCGTATATATTTTCGAGCCCTTCTTATTCTACCTATTTTTTTATAACACGCTTCCTCAAACTGACTGATCGAACCCGATTGAAGTATACAATAATTGGTCATGCGCTATAACAACACTACTCCTAGAAACGATAATCCATTTTTTTTAGCTTATATAAATGATAATATATATACAAGAACTTTGAGAAATTATAAAATCCATGCTCAGGAAACATAGGATAGATCAGTATTTGTTTTCTTTTTATTCAACCTGCTTATAGTTAAACCTAACATCTATAGCAATTATGACCAAAGTACCCTCTTCCATCATAAACTCTAAGTCCCTTATATTAAAAAAGTTATACTACTATTATCCATATTCCAAAATCTACATTGATTATACTACTGATTGCTGTGTTTTCCCAGGAAATGTTATCGTTCCTATCAAATTACCCACCAAACTTTTTCACCAATCTATAGCCATTACCTCTCATTTTGTTAAACTTTGAAGCTGTCAGTGGATCATTGAATGGTTGTTCTCGTTTCTGCTTTCTCTTCAATGCAATGTATCGATTATCGCTTAAAATAACGCAGAGAAATATTTCGCCAACGGTTCATAAAAGAATAATTGATAGGTTCGTCGATCAAGTGCGAAATACATCGAGCATTGGCTTAAAAAAGATAAGTGAAACATCCATCTTAATCTGGTTCGCTTAATTCTTTTGTTTGAGGAAGCTGCATGTGCATTCTCTAATATTAATGTTGACAATCTGTGTTTAGCATTGCATGCACAATCTTCTTGTGTGTTTAGCTCGTACGAACATTTCCTATTGACTTTCAATTGAATATATAATTGAATGCAGAGCTGTTAACTGTTGAGGTGTGAATGTTCTTTCCATTATCCATGTTCTTAGAAAAAGTATCTTTTTGATTTGTTAATCGATTGATTGTTTCCTCCCATCACAAAGGTACCAATATGTAAAGAAAAAAAAACGATGAGGAAAAAAATAAAGGAAGAATAGTTTGTTTTTTTTTTGGTGTTATGCAGGCAGGGACTTCTATATTTTGAGTGGGGACTTGGAGTGCAAATAAAGCACTTATTTTTCACTTTTGCATAAAATAATTGGCTTATTATTCCCAACGTCCCTTTGAGTTTGAAATTCTGGGGACTTCACTGAACTCAATGGGACTTTGAGGTTTTATAAAAAAATGTAAATATTAGAAAAAATTGATGTTTGTATAATATAAAATTCTTGTTAATTTCTATGAAATAAAAACATTTCTCTATAGTTTAGAATTAAATGTGAAGATAGTAGATACATGAGATCAAATCATATCTCGATGATCACCTGTAATAAAAATGTTTTTTTTTCTCCAGATTGGATATAAGTTACTAAAACAATAATCAATGAAATTATCTAATTTTTGGTCCACAGTCTTGGCAAGGTCCCAAAGTTCAAAGTGTTTTATATTCAGTTGAACCAAAATGTTCTTTCGATAGCCAGTAATTATAGGTGGGGGTTGCAATGTTTTGATACATTTATTTGGTCAATGTTGCTATATCATCCAATTGCAGCATTTGCATAAAGTAATCAAAATAACTCAAATGCCAGTCTATTATGCTGACAATGTTTTATAGATGGATATTGGATAACAGTTCTAATTTATTATATATATCGCTCTTGCTATATATTGATTTTTATTTAATGCTACAATACTTTGTATGACTTATAAATATATGTGAATGGTGGAAATTTATGTTGATGGTTTTCACTGAACTAATAATATTAATAATGTTGTTGATGGGATAATTGCAATAATTATTTTTAAAATGGCTAAGATAGGATTTTATGTTAAATAGTCGATTTTCTGAAACAACATCAACATTATCATGTCACTTTAATTTATTTTTATTCAAACAAAGACGTTGGCTCAGTCATTATCACTACTATAAATACACTAATCCAACTCATAACTACCGACCTTTACTATCAACACATATATTACTATAGTGGCCTCAACTAATTATAATCAGTACCATCATCACCTTGAATTCATCCACAGCTGTTAAGCCCATCAGATCCACTAGCTTGATTATTGACATTTGATATCCAATCGAGTGTCCACGAAACACCATGTTACTTTAGCTTTCTAGTTTGTATCACATCTAAATAAATTAAGTAATAAAAGCTACCTTTAAGCAGTTGAGATTCTATCATCGATGACTTTATACTATTTTTCATAGATTTAAGTGAGTCATCTGTTATATGATTCCATCATTTACCTTTGAATATTAATAATAATTACTAACTAATACCTTTCTCTTCCATAACCAATCCAGCCTTTTAATAAATTATTATTACCAATATACCCTTCAAAAAATAACCATGATTATGCTTGATGCGAGATAGAAAGCTCGTTCCTGTGACCAAAAACATTACTCCCATGTGTTTTAAATAAGAAGAGTTCTCTTTCCACTTTTGAAAAAAAAAACGCCCATTTCCAATAGTTGTCATACTACAAAAGTTATTGTTGATGAGCATCAGCATAGTATATTCCAATTAGTAAAATAGTAAACTTCTAGTAGTTGGATTATGCATTTCTATCAATTATATGTATGTTCTGTCTTGTAACAATTGCTACGATCGTTTTCAACTCATTAAGCTCACATTAAGCTCAACCTTTTACTGAGTCATTATAAGATTTATTTCAATCACTGATAACAAAAAAAAAACTTCATTCTTACTTTTGCATCTTACTACATTGTTATACCATGTAAAAGTTAAAAAAAAGTATTACAGTATCAGAAAAAAAGAAGTTTTTTTTTTGTAGGGGACTAAAGAGTCCTTTTTTTTTTTTATTTACCACACTTCGGGGCACGCGGGGCACGCAGATTTCGCATCTGAAAATTTATGAAATAAAAGGTTATAAATCCTAAATCAGTAGGTTATAATAACCCTAATGGGTTACCCATTTGACCCATTTAAAATCTGGCCTGGAGTGACTGGTTTAATTATCAGACAAAATGATAGGCCGTCACCGTCCCTTTTTTTTTATTTGGTATTTCTTTACTACTTTTCTAATAAAAATTCCTATGCCTCAAACCATCAGCAACAGCGCAATTGAGCGTGTACAAAACGACACATTCAGACCGCAACTTCCCTTAAAGTATGGTGGTAGAAAACTTGGAGAGTGGAACATTTTCGTGTTCTACGCTTCCTTGCAAACTGATGATGCTCATCCCGAGTATGAAGTTGCCAAAATGAGTCTGTATCATATATGAAAGCACTATGTAATATATAGGCATATATAAATATTAATATTAATATTATAATAATAGGCATCGGGCTGCCTGAGGGCTTCAAGTGGAAGGGTACATCTGACCCTGAGTTGAAACGCATATTCAGCTCAAGGGCTGGAACCGAAGCTGGGAAGTTCATTTCTGAACGAACAGAATTAGAAAACTTGAGAAGGGATCTTCCTCCCACCAACGACCATGACCGCAAAGAGGTCGAAGAGTGGATGATCAGGCAATTGGTGGAGGTTTTTGGAACTTATGAGGATAAACTGGACGTTGATGTCGGTGTGCTTCTCTACTCAAAGCAGAGAAACGCATTCGACAATCAACTCCTGTATTATAATACAGATAAGTAAGTGTGGGATTCAGCTGTACGCATTAATCTAACTGTTTATGACGTATATAGATGTTGTAGGAAGAGCTTTGATTAGCCTAGGTCTCGGGGCACAGTTCCATCGCAGTGTTGCAAGTAAGTGCTAATAGAACCATTGGTTAACTATTGAAGAGTTTATTATTATTATTTTCTTACTGTCCAATATCTATAGGCCAATACAAAGCTGAATACGGTATGTATTATATATATGTTTTTATAGCTTGATAATTAATAATTAGTTTAACAATGACATAGTGCCTCGAAAAAAAGTTCGCAACAGGAACTCTTGTGTTTCGAAAGCTGCGCATAAAATGCGCATGCTTCTCGGTAAGTTGCATCACGGGTCATTTGGCTTTTTCTTTTTGTACTAAAGGGAGAGTATATTATTCTTTAGAAAACAAGACCGACAAGGAACTGAAAAGGTTCCCTTGGTCAGAGTTTAAACTGACCAAAAGTGATGTTTATCCTGATAAACATTATTATTATCACAGTGGCGAGAAGCTTGCGATCGTCGGATTTGACTATGGTGTGGATCATAGAACTGGTTTACACTATAAAACTGCAGTCAATCCGAAGGATCTGTTCGCTGAAAAGCAACAACAGCTTGAAAAAGCCCTTGATGATAATACTGTTCATCTCGTCAAAGAGGATGAAATTTTGCAGTTTTTACTACTTTGGTAAGTTTATTTTTTATTTGTTCTTTTCCATTATTATCTTTATAAAATCAAAGACATGATAGAAATTGATATACTACATAAATGAATAGATAAAATCAATAGTTTTACACATCAGCATGATGTTTCTTCTGTTTGTTACCATTATTTTTTTATATTTTTAGTGCAATTTAATTGAATAGTAAAAGAACGCGGGAAAATATAAAGAGTATGAACTATATTGTAGTTTACATATATATATATATATATGTGTGTGTGTGTGTGTGTGTGTGTGTGTGTGTGCTATCTATTTATTTATTTCTGTGGGGTAATATCAAGCAGATAACCAGAATATTTTTATTATTTTTAATAGAGAGTTAATATATACTGCTATACCTGTAATAGCTTATGACTGATTATTGTATATTTACAAGTGGGTTCGATCGGTCAGTTCTCAGTTTGTATGAGGAAGCGTAATGAATAATATAGAGCTGATAGGAACAGAGGGCTCGAGAATATATGATAATAAAAACGATTATTGTTCCCTACGTAGCTGTCAGGACACCCTTTATTTATATACGTCGAAATATCAGGGACTAATTAATGTCAAACTAATATATATCTAATATTTTTGATCAACACTTCTACATAGAATATCTATTCTAATATTTCTATATCCAATCATATTCTCAATCATGCTATCGTCTATTCTTAGTATTCCGTGGATAAGGATGTCAATCAGCAACCCCATACTTGGTTATATCATCATAATGGTCTTACACCATTACAATAACGTGTATATACGTAATCCTTAAACACCAAAAAGAATTGAGTCACATTTAACGTCCGTCCAGTGCGCAAAACGAAGAATTTATTTTTCAGTTTTTGGTCTTTTTTTTATTTTTTCAATGGGAATTGCTACGGACACCCTACTTTTTCCTTACGGACACCCCACTCTATTTTTAACTTTGAACTTGTTACACTGTGCGACAAACAAAAATATAATTATAGAAATAACCGTGTTCCTCTGTTTAGCAAACAGATATACATTTAATACA
>JAEPRB010000632.1:0-10276 GCA_016758965.1 Circinella minor
GAGGAGAGAGGCAGAGCGGATTGCCAAATGATTGACCTCACAAACATGGCCTTGTTTCCAAGGGACGAAGCCACACTTGAAACAATTTTTCTTCCCAGAGGAAGACAAACCACCAGACGAACCAGCAAACTTCACAACCTTACCAGCGTTACCACCAGTCTGTAATGAAGACAAGGCTCGACATTCTTCAGAAGAATGACGACCTGCTCCATGCAAACAGCAGTGCTTAGCGTCAGCTCTCTTCTTTCCTTTGTTTCTTTTGCCCGAAACAGCAAACGAGGGGCCAGAAGCAGCAACCGAAACAGTAGAACTTGACAATGACGAGTCAGAACTCGTAGCAACTTGTTTGCTATATTTTGAGTGGACGACATTACCATACATGCGACGAGCAAGATTGGCAGCATGGTCAATGGTAGCGCGTTTGTCCAGGGACAAGTGAGCTTGACCTAACGTCACATGTTGAGCTAGTTCTGGCAACAGAGACTTGATGTATAATGCGGCCATTACTCGGTTATCCTCACAACCCGCTTCACGACGCAGCTTGTGGAAATGGTCTGTATATTGTTCCACCGAATCATCCCGACCCATCTTCAATAAAAACAGCTCTTGCATATACTGCGCTTGACGGTCAGCATCTTGGATTCCGTACTTGTTTATAAGTGTCTTCCTGGCAAAAGACCAATCCAAGGCAGCATGTGGTTTAAGATTGTCAATAAACCAAGAACGTTGATCAGGAGATAACATACGTGGCAACAAACGGCACCAATTGACATTAATATCTTGACCGTACGATTCAATAATATCCTCGAAACGATCGAGGCATTCATGAATGGAGGAAAAGACGGTCTTGGAGCTATCATAGACATTACCAGTCCATTGTAAAGACGGCAAGTCTGAAGGGACAATAACCTTAGATGACGAGGTAGTGACAGCAATCTTATCCTTTTTAGATAACCTTTTTTGTACAGCCAAGATCATATCCAAACTCTTAGAATGAATGGAAAACAAGCCTTGAATTTTGACTAGCTCTTGTTCGGATAAGTCATCACGCACCATTTCTTCTTCTAAGAAGGCAAGCTTGGCAACTAATTTCGCTATTCTTGGTGGCATGCGAGAAGACGATGTGGCAGACACATGAGAACCGGTTTCGCTCATTACATCATCCTCAAGATGATGATCAGCATTATCGAGTAAGGTGAGTTTTTCTTGATGAGAAGACATGGTAAGAATAAAAAAGTAAGTGGATGGAAAAAAAATAAATGTGTGTGTTTATATAAAATATAAATAAAAATGAGAATAGAGATTTAGATAAAAAAAACGAAGAATTCGTTGAAAAAAATGTTATAGCAATCAAATATAATAAAAATAAAGAGACGTTAAAAAGTCAACGAGACCCAAAAGAACAATAATTGAACTGAAGTTTATTAAAATAAAATATTATCTCTATTTATATGAATCTTATTATCGGTGGGATATATATTGATATGTGTATATAGCTATACGTAAGATTTAAATTTGTCATGGCCGTGTGAATTATGAATATAAGATTAATGATATTAAGATTAGACTTTGAGCGGTTGACGATATGATATATCTACGCAGCTGTTATCTGTTATTATTATAGAAGATGGACTTCTGTGTTCTTACAAATCATGGTCCAAATAGGGAAGTACACGAAATGTCAGCAAAGCATAATTAAAAATACGCTGTACTTTAATAATTAAAATGACAAATAATTATCTTTATGAATAATATGTGTTGGATACAACACTCAGGAACAGAAGGGATTGAAGGTTTATGCCAACAATGTGCTAACCCTTTTAAATAAATACCAATGTGGGGCATTAAATCAGCACTAATAGACATATCAGTAGAACAATTTAAATTCATTATTTCAAAATTATAAAAAGCAGTAAGTCCGTTATGTATAATCTTTGTTTTATTTGTATAATCAATTCTATCTATATTAAGCCTAGGGGCAGCTATACCAATCTTGCTAGAACAAGAGGTATACTCCAAACTCCAAACCAAGAGAAGAGCGCAGACCTGGTGTAATTGCCATAAATGTTGAACTGGGGTCCACAAAGGCAAAGATGTCATGTCCCTCTAAGGTAATTGGTACATAGTAGGATTTAGTATTTTTATAAAGATGTTTTGTAAAATCATGAGAATGATTGGACTTACAATTAAAGCAAGCTTTGGTTAAAGAATCTTCAACCTCAGCCATTAAGGTGTCTTCGTTTGCCTTGGAGGCAGAAGACGTAGTAGTGGGTGCCGATTCTAGGCGGACCGAAGTAGCAGCATCATTATCCACCATGGGAACAGATGATGATAACAATGGTGGCGTGACTGGTGCGGGGCCAGAAGCCAACGTAGAAACAGGAGTGAGTAACGCGGAACGAATTGCGAAGTGGTTGACCTCACATTTGTAGCCTGGGGTCTGTGGAATAAAGCCACACTTAAAACAGTCTTTCTTCCCAGAAGAAGATGGTGACGATGCATTACCAGATGGACCAGCAACACGAGTACCAGACGAACCAGCAGACTTGGAGACCTTCCCAGCATTACCACTAGTGTGCAATGACGATAACGCACGACACTCGTCAGAAGAATGACGACCATTACCATGGATATGACAGTACTTCGCTTCGGCTCGCTTTTTTCCTTTGTTTTTCTTGCCGGTGACAGCAAATGATGAACCAGCAACAGCACTAGGAGCAGTATTCGAAGTTGAGGAGTCAGAACTCAGAGCAACTTGCTTGCTGTATTTTGAGTGCACTACATTACCATAAAGGCGGCGGGCAAGATTGGCAGCTTGATCAATTGTAGTGCGTTTGTCCTGCAATAAATGGGCTCGACCAAGCGTTACGTGTTGAGCCAACTCCAGTAGCAAAGACTGTATGTATAAAGCGGCCATAACACGATCGTCCTTGCACCCTGCTTCCCAGCGAAGCTTATGAAATTGATCAGTGTATAATTCAACTGAATCATCTCGACCCATTTGCAACGTGAAGAGTTTCTGCATAAATTGAGCCTGGCAGTCAGTGTCCTGGATGCCATATTTGTGGACTAGAGTCTTACGTGCAAAGGACCAATCCAAAGTGGCATGTGGTTTGAGGTGGTCGATGAACCAAGAACGTTGATCAAGAGACAACATACAGGGAAGGAGGCGGCACCAGTTAGCATTGATGTCTTGGCCATACGATTCCAATATATCTTCAAAGCGATCTAGGCATTCATGGACTGACGAGGAAACCGTTTTTGAAGTATCGTGGACGTTGCCAGTCCATTGGAGTACAGGTAAGTCCGATGGTACAATGGATCTTAATGATGAAGTGGTGGTGAAAACAACCTTATCTTTTTTGGATAGTTTTTTTTGGACGGCTAGCATCATATCTAGACTCTTGGAATAGATAGCATAAGATTTTTGGATCTGAACCATTTGTTCTTCAGAGAGATTGGAACGGACCATTTCTTCTTCTAAGAATGATAGTTTGGCTATCAACTTGGCGATACATGGAGGAACTTGGGAGGACACAGACGTATAAGCAATGGAACCAGTTTCGCTCATCATATCGTCTTCAACATGGACAGCAACGTCAGATACGGTAGGAGCAGCAGAATTTTCCTGATGGTTGGACATGTTGTAAATAAGATAAGTGAAAAGTAAAAAATGTGTGTGTGTGTGATAAAAGAAAAAAATGGGTGAATAAATTGTATATAGAGATAAGAATAAAAAAAATGAGGAATTCGTTGAAAAAAATGTTATATCAATCGAAATTAATAAAATAAAAGAGACAGTAATAAGTCAACGAGACCCAAAAGAACAATAATTGAACTGAATAAGAGTGTTGTACTTTGTATTCTTTAAAAAAAACACCAAGTTATAAAGCATTTCGTCATTCCCCCAAAAAAAAAACTAAAATGTCAGACACCATCAACAATAAGATCTTGCGTTGCACCAAAGTAATTCCGTATACTAATTACCAACAAACAATTAAGGAATTCCACCATGTTACTGGTAAAAAGTGGATTCAGGAAAACAAACGTTATGGGAAAGGGTGGTCCAAAGATAATAATATTGACAAATACGATGGCTGTATATGTATATTGTAATAAAAATAAAATGTAATTATCAATTATCATATTAAAATGACCCCTGTTTGTATTATAGTGGAAAGAAAGAGACGCAAGGTAGATCATCAATACTATGATGGTAAAGGACGCAGAGTTATCTTCACTGAAAGATTCTTGTGTGCTCATAGTGGTAAAAAAAGAATACAGAATCAAAGTGCTCCTGGTGATAGAACGCGCCCTAGACAAGAGAAGCCTAAAAAAGTTGACTGTCCTGCCAAGCTATAAGTAAAAAGATATGAAGAAGATCCAGAAAATGTGACCCTTCGTTTTTATAGACAGCATGATTTTCATGACCTAAGAAAGGTCAACTACCTTCCACTTGAAAATTGGGTTAAGATCCTTATCAAGGACTGACTAGAGGAAGGTGTTGATGTGCCAACAATTGTGGATCTTGTTAATGATAAGCAAGAAAAAAAAAAAGAAGAAAGTGCCAAGCTTGAGCATTCTCCAAGATTATACCGTGATGTTACTTATAAAGATGTATATAACCAGTATTATAAGATCATGGTTCGCCAAACTCATATGGCAGAAAACGATTTTAGTTCGGTTGGATTGTGGTTAGTTGAACTTGAATCCAAATCATACCATACATTTCTATTTGGTCAAAGCAATCCAGATACACAAGTATACAACTTTGGATTTGGATTTATTGCTCCTTGGCAATTAGAACTACTTAAAAGGGCTCATTCTTTTTGTTTAGATGCAATACATCATGTAACAATATATCCTAATACTGTTATGTATACTATTGTTCTTTGCCATGAAGTAACTGGTCGAGGTGTTCCTGTCGCATACCTTGTTACCAATGATCAATCAGAAGAGCCAGTTCGAAAATGGCTAATGGATCTTAAGGATCTTGGTGTTTCTCCTACTCAAATTACAGTTGACTGTAGCAAAGCAGAGGCTAATGCCATTAGTAGAACATGGAACAGATCTGTTGCAATTCGTTTGTGTGCCTGGCATGTAGTTCGTGCTTGGCAAAAGAACATCAAAGAAAAAGTCGTTGTTGGTGATGGTGAAGATAAAAGAGCAGTTATCAATGCAATTTTTGCTGATATACGGAACATGATGTATGAGGAAGACCGAGTTTAATTCTTTAATCGTTTGGAAAAGTTCCATACTGACTGGGAGAATCAAGATGTCTTTATGGCATACTTTGAACAGCAGTGGATTAAAAACAATTTATATAAACAATGGGTTCGTTCTTTCCAAGAAGCTATGTTTAGACATATGGAGTTAAACATGTTTATTGAATCTTTTCACAACCAACTTAAGACTATATATTTACAACGTCGCCGTAATTGTCGCATGGATGGGCTTATTTTTCTTCTTATCAGTAAAGTTCATAAACGAATCATTCGTAGAATAAAAGCAGAAGCAAATCAGGTAGGAAGAATGGGTCCATTAGCCCTCGCACGTCGTGAAAGACAAATGAAAGCAGAAGCATATTCACTTGAGCAGCTTGATATGATGATTGAATTAAAAGAAGATGGCCACCAAGTTCAATCTTTTACTGATGCTAATATATATTATTTGGTAAAATAATTTTTTATTTATATTGTTATTTTATACAGTTTAAATGTTGTAGTTTCTAATATTCAATATACAGGTTAGTTCAGACAACACTTTTATAACATCGTGTACATGTGCTGATTTCTCCATTACTCAACATGCATGTAAACATATGTATGCCATTGAAATCGCTGAGCCGGAATTAAGTGTTCGCTTACTACATCACTCTTCCATTACCAATGTCCTTGACGATGATGTTGATAATTCTAATTTGACGCAAGAAACAACCGCCATTATGAATGCTGTTACTACTGACACACCAGTTTTACAAGAAACACACTCAGAGCGCATCCAGAGTATACTTCGTCAAATGCAACACCATATTCGAGATGTAACGTTCTCCTCAACTGATAATCAATCCCTTGAAAATATCATTGAACAACTTACCTCGATCCAACAACAACTTAATAATATTAGTACTATTGCAACAAATCGTCAACTACAAACCCAACTACCTAGAAGACGCCGCCACTAGTTTATTTATTCCCTTTTTATCCAACTTTACCTTATTATTAAAGCCTTAAACTTCCACCCTTCTCTTGATTCCATTATTTATTATCTATCTATATATATATTAAAACCTTCTTATTTTTTAAATATTAGCAAATACAAAACATACAACTTTAATTGCTCCACTTATATTCATCAATGTAAGCAAATTGTTTTCTCTTCATAACAATAACAATAACAATAACAGCAAGAGCAAAAACCGCATGATTTTTGATTATGAATATTTTTTTTTATTTGATCCCATTACTATATCTCTTTTTTTTTTATCAACGAACTATCTAACTTACTTGTCATACTCCTACAGTATTAATACATTTTGATAAAGAATCCATTGAATATTATTATTGGTATCAATCTGTATAACAATACAAAAGTTGAGAATATAATATGCATATATATCTTTGAGTATATAAAATAAAAGAAAAAAAAACGGCCAAGTCAGTATCAAATAATATTTCAATATATAACCGCTTTTGTTCCTCTCCTGGTATTTCTTATTCTGTTGAATGTATTTATTGTCTCTTCTTATTTTTTTTTTACCTTTTGCACGTTATTCCGGTCAATTATCCTTCCAACTAGCAGCTAAAACTTTTTTATATAGAGCCCAAATATATAAGATGTAAAGACTTTTTTAAATCTTCGTATTGAGAATCAGTAAAACAGAACTTTTTGTAATTTTATCTATAAAATACACGTTGTAATATTGCTGTATTGCCAAAACGTTTATTCCCGTTGTTTCTAAGTTCAATTGATCAAACAGATTAATTAAAGCTAAATTACTAAAAGTCAATCTTTAATAAATCCGCTCTGTAGTGCGTATAACAAAAAGTTGCAGAAAAGTATTTTTTTTGTTGTGTTCTTTACCCCAGTATATGCAAAAAAAAATACTGTACCTTGTATTATATTTGCTTATGACATTGTTGCTGAATTATTTTCTTTTGTCTAATAACATTTCGAAAAAACAATTGTTAAATATATAAGTTAAAGATCTTTTCTTTTTCGCCAAAAAAAAAAAGAAAAAGAAAAAAAAAACTACTGTATCTTTCTTTCTACTTTTTTTTTGACTTCTTTTTTATTGACTCTAATGAAAATAAGAACATTCATCTACAATACCTCTTCTTTTTCTTCTTCTTTTACATTAAATAATATGCTATCATTCTGTTTGTCTCGTATTTTTTTTTATATATCAAAAGAAAAAAAATACATCTATATTTTTTGATGAAACTGCCTACACTTAACTTCACTACACATGACCAATCTCTCATTGATATAGCTGAATCTGAAATTTTTTAAAAAAATGGGGGGGAGAGAAAGTTAAGTGTAGGGTAAAGAAGGGGATTGAGCATTTGTTACCACCTGGTCATAAACAAGATTGTTTCTATGGTGCTTGAGTAACAAAGCCAAGTTTTGGTTGTCGATTGGTGACGGCCAAGAAACTGCACGTCATTGACATTAAAAGTCGTATAAAAACAATAATGCTTTCCGATATTGATTTACTGCTTCGTAACTCAAAGGAACTTGAAGAACCTTTGACTTACCATCTTTACTCAGACGAGCTGCATCTGTCACTATAAAATAGATCATAAAACAAAATTAAGTTATATATACATATTACAATTATAGAAATACCACTATTAAAAACATGTTGTAGAAATATTACATTGAGGTAAAGTGGTAGTCAAATTCGATTCCTCATTTGTTTTGACATAAATCTGCGTTCTTACATCTGTACCAATTGGTACATTTTTGTTGAATTTGCGTTTGACCACAAATTCTGAGAAAAAGGCAACAACCAATTCAGGAGGGCCTACGGTATAAGGGTGCTCTTGATCAGCGTTGAATTTCTGATGATTTGCATCGCAAAAGTGCTATAATTTACAATTGCAAATAAAGTAATGGTTACATTCCGAGATAAAAAAAAAGACAATAAAGTTGCTACAGGGACCCCACCCATACAATTTATGGACAAGATGTGAAAACAAGTTTCTCAATAAGCTCAAACAATAATCATGATATTTAGAGTTAAGCTGCAAAATTTATATGACTTATATACGTGATGATCGAAAATGCTGATAGATATATGACCATATAGTAATTGCATATAAAGTGCATACATTTGCATGTCAAATTATTGTTTAACCCTGGGAAAAAACTATAAAAACTAGGGTGTTTGTAGCAACTCTTAAATGAAACGGCAAAATAGACTACCTTCCAATGGACTAATGGCTGTTTATAAGCCAAAGTCGTAGTTGGTCTTGTTTTGATATAAGAAATCAACAGCATGATCAATTTCATCCAATTTACTCGAAGGATGAGTAATGGCGACATTGTTTGACAGATCGCCTGATGATTGAGCGCTTGACCCGGCAGATGTTGATGCTGCAACGTTCTGTTCCTAATCAATTTTTCTCGGACGGCCTCGGCCACGCTTAGCAGGTTGATTTTGAGAATGATTCATGATAAAATAATTGAGAAAAAAGAGAGCAATGTGTAATATAGTCTCAAACCCTTCACAATTTAGTATTTATAACTCAAGTCAGTATTTATAACTCAAAAAAAAAAGTTTCAGTATTTATAGCTTTTTTATTATACAAAAAGTTAATTTTACTGGCCTTGTACCAGCTAAATCCCCAGTATTTATAACTCGACTTCAGTATTCCTTCGTCGTTACCTTCCATTTTTGGTAACTTTTTGAAGCTTTTGAGCCCGTTGATTGGCAGACTTCTTCAATTTCTTACCAAAAAAAAATCGAGTTATAATACTGTGGGGAGGGTTGGTGTTATTGTTATTGGTTATATGGTTGGTTTCTGTCACTTTTTCGAATAAACTCTCCAAACTACTTAAAAAGTGATATGTAGCAGAACATAACACGTGTGGTGCTTAGGGTTATGTGTACGATTGATAAAAAGGTAAGAATAAAATAGAAATAAAAAATAAATAAAGAATAGAAAATAGAGGAAGGGAAAAACGATAAAATAAATAGATAGATAAACGGGTTCAGAGAAGTTAAGGGTTGCATGTAGTAAATAGTAAAGATAGAAATAAAATAAAATAATAGTAAAAGAAATAAACGAAATATAATCCAACGATGATTTCACTAAGATTATCCCAAACTAATAATGCAAATCCAACGTCAATACAATTCCTAACGATTAAATAACCAGAATAAGATAATCTTTTATTAACAATTTTCTAATTGCTATTTATATTCGAATTCTAAAAATGGAAAAGAGCTGTTTCTAACTAGTGAATATATGATCTATATTCTGATAGATAATCATATATAAGAGTACGGGAAATATTCCATATAATGGAATTATATCATTTAAAGTGTGACAACAAGATTGACATAACATACGGTAGGAAATAAAAAGAGAAAATATCGGATAAGAAGAAGACAAAAATTAAAGAACGGGTATGATAAGGAAGGGTAAATAGGGCAACAAGATAAAGGTTTCAATATAATGAATTAGCGTCGAGCATAAAAATCATGCTAATCAAAGAGGGTAGTAAAAATAAAAATACGGATTAGGAACTAACACGATAAGAAAAATAATGATAATACAATAGTCATCATTAAATACAAATAAGTTAAAGAATAAAATAATACCGAGTATAAAATAACAATGATATACAAGGAATTACGTAAAGATATAAATAATATATAGTAACAAAAGGGGATATTCTTCAAATAAAAAGATAAGGATTGTATCAGAAAATAAAGATAATAATAATAATAAGAAATAAAAGCAATGATAAGAAAATCGGCTATTTCGGGAGAAGGTTTCGGTAGAATATTTCTTCCCAAATTATGCCATATTCGGTGGCCAACTCCATCACGTGAGTGCCCAAAGTGGATGAGGCTGGAAAACCTCACACACAACGTGTCAAACTATCAGATCTGTTGTAAGTTTATATGACTAATCGCCACACCTTAACATTAACAATAATAACCAGGATTCTTCGGTAGATGAAACACAATAAACTATGCCACAAGGGAAATGATAATAAAGAAGGTGAGGAAGGTAAAATAAGAAACAAGTAGACTAGTTGATAA
>JAEPRB010000635.1:0-10223 GCA_016758965.1 Circinella minor
AAAAAAACAATAACAATTTTTTTGGACGGTGTTACTATTTTTTGTCCGGAACATAATTGTTCCGGATTCTGAAAACTTAACCTTCGGATCACGTGACCGGGGAAAAAAGTAAACTTCTGGGTAGTCGCTAATATTTCAACAAAGGGGTAAGCACTGTGTAACCTATAAAAGCGTATGAATTATGGTTACACAAAGGTCTTGTTGGTTACAGCTCCTGATTTTTACCATTCCATTTTTTTAACAATGGGAAGTCTCAATAAAAAACAAAATAGATATAAGAAAAAGAAAAAAACTCGAAATATAGTTGTTTTTAAATATTGCTTGCGTAAAGATACTATTATCTATACCAAAAAAAAAAAAATTAAAGGATTTGCAGGCTGTTGTTGAATAGCAACCAAGTAGAAATGTAACTAGATCCGACATTTTTAAATAAACAAAATAGAACAAGGCTCTCACAGAAAATTCTGGGGAAATAGCAGAAATATCAAATGGTACTATGAAAATCAAGCAACAGAGAAAAAGAAAAAGATTAGAATACTTCTTAATACTACACACACATATACTATCATCTCTTTTCATCTTTTTTTTTTTTTAAAAAATATATAATAAATTTCTAAAGTATTTCACAGACTTATCTTGAGTAGTAGAATTTTGAGAGCCTCATTGGTGGCAATATTATTACCCAGAGGTATCTGAAAATATCTCAATGTTGGCCAAATGACGGTTTAAGTCATGGTGCAGATAGTCAGTGGCAGCCTTAGCAGATGATGATAAAAATAATGATGTTTACCATATATTATTAGCAAGGACTGAGTAATTTTCTGATGCAATGAGTTCTAGTAGTATAGTCGTGATTCGCATAAATTGTATATATAGTAGATAAATGTTGGAGCTTGATTTTACAAAAAATTAAAAATAAAGGAGGATTATAAAGTAAAAAATTAAAAAAAAAAAATATTACTGTAAATATTGTTTAGCAGTATCTAGCCCTCGAATACATAGTGCATATTTATTATTATATTGTCATATATAACTTTACTAGTTTATCTATACTGGCGTATATAACATTACGTCAGAGATGCTAGATTATGGAAGACAATAAATAAAAACCACAAATTTTCAGCGTACTGTATATACCATCACTTGGCTATCTATGTAGGGCTATATACGTATGACATATGTGAGGGTAAATAGAATAAGGAGTCTCTGATGTTCCATATGTAGGGTATATAGGCCGACGATATATGCTTACCTATCTCTAAAAAGTCTATATAATAATTATTATCTCGGAGGTAGTGATGAAAGATCAATATCTCAGTGAAAAGGGTATATATGAGTGGAATAACAGTGATAATAAATAATTCCAATATTCATCTAAATCGATTGAAGTGTAAGATTCTGTTATTAATCGAGAGTTTAAGTTAAAATGCTATTTGTGTTATCTTATAATCCCATCCTGGTATAAAACTCAAAGCAGATGCCAAGTGTAACTTACTCTACATCATCAAGAAATCTGACATTTCTCTTCCGTTTGTATCACTGCATATACTATAGAAGAAAAAGAAAGATATTATAGTTACTTTTTTATGTATTAATATTTCTTAT
This sequence comes from Circinella minor, assembly GCA_016758965.1. Classification (NCBI taxonomy): domain Eukaryota; kingdom Fungi; phylum Mucoromycota; class Mucoromycetes; order Mucorales; family Lichtheimiaceae; genus Circinella; species Circinella minor. Next base: position 1,606 of record JAEPRB010000635.1, read on the forward strand.
GCTTTTATATATAAGTCATAAAGGCCAATCATTCATATCAAAGTATAAAAGTTAATTTACTATTTATCCGTCGTGTGAAGAAAAAAAAAGAAATTGTATGCCATCAAACTATAATTCCTGGCTAATTATAACTTTTTTCACTACAACATGATATGATTGCACAAAACAGAACAGTAAATAATACTATACCAAAAATAAAAATAAAAAAACTTCTTTGACATTGAGTTAATAAATTGTTTTTTAACATTTCATTTCGAAACGTCAAAAAAAAAAAAAAAGAAAAAAACTATGTATCATAATTACGTTTTTCAAGTCATATATTCAGTTAAGCGCTATGAAAGTAAATACATATTTTATGAGGGATTGTTTAGAGTAACGTTTGACAACAAAAACAGTAATGTAATCGAGTTATACGTAATAAAAATGATGCATTTTTCATCAAGTAAGAAAATGTACGTATAGATAGATTCTTGATCCTACTTGCACACCTCTATTATAATAACGAACGTACGTAACGTTACTTTTTATTTTTAACTTTTTATTGATTACGTACCATAAATATTATAGTATAACGAATTTAAAAATTATAAATAAATGGTATATTAAAAACACTTTTATCGCTGCTTCCAATTTGTTTACAAATATTTCACAAAATCCAATTTCAAAGTTGCCATAGCTCCCTTGTCCCATACTTGAGCTGCAATATGCTTAAAAAACTTTGATGAGGCCATGACACTGGAATGTCTATCTTGATTACGAGAACGATCTACAATTGTCCATATTGTATAAGGTCTTGTTCGAACATCATTGGTAAATTTGGACGAAAAACAATAGCAGAGGTAGGTAGACAATCGATCAAACTTGGATTTTACTTGGCGTAACTGAGCATGCTCGTCGAACATATAGGATAATTGTTGATTAGAAAACCAAATTCCATTAAATTGTGTATCTTCTTTCATCATTATTTCAATTTCTTTAAATTTATATTTTTCAATAAACATCCTTGTGTTCCTACTTGGTATAAACCCATTTGAGCTAGAGGTATCAGTAATTGGTAATTAATTGCTGTTCAAGCGTGTAGACAAAGTAAACAAAACGTTCATGGTTTTAGAATTATTCTTATTAATTAAGCATAATTCTATATTTTGGTACCTTGTGTCGCTATAGGATAAAGAGGACTGAGGGATATTTTCTTTCGTTGACGATAGTTTTTCATAGTACACATCCAGTAATGCAAGTTTTGAATCGATCTCACCATTAAGAATAAACAATCACTTGTTTCCCTCCACAAAAAGAGATGTAATGTTGTATGTACTTGTTGTAGGCTGATCAACTTGATTATTGGACAAGGTGGTATATATATCAGTCATCAATTTGTTGCATAATAATCCAAGACGTGACAATGTAACAGGGTGTATATATGATACAATGAAATTTACTATATAACATTTTAAATTTATTATGGAAGTCAAAGAATCAGTAACTATAATGAAAAGACTCTTCCCCCTTTCCTCAATAACGAAGTAGCGTGGGTAATAAACAATACAGCTTTTAGAAGTTTCCGCTTTTTACCTTTTTCAGTTGCATAATAAATCCGATGTAATAAAAAGTGATTAATCTTTCAAGTATATTATTATTATTCGTAGTATCCAAATGAATCCACCGTATCCAATATCTTTTCATATATTTATCTGATAAATTATAATAGTTTTTACTTGATCAACTTGTCCACATGCTATTCCAAGATAACATAAGTAATCGTCAATCTTTACACACATGACAAAAACACCAACGTTTCAAAAAAGAAAAATGATTAAAAATATTATAGAAGATTTTTGCTGGTAAAGTTGTGAAAGAAAAAAAAAGGAAAGCAAAGGATTTAAAAATATTTCTGATATCGATTATAAATATATACTTGTTAATGACCAATGAAATGTGGGTAAACTTTTATGTGTAACCTAATATGTCCGCATTTGGTATATGGATTGAATTCGATGATACGTTTTCACCTACTTTGACGATGGATATAATATGATATTTTTTTTATAAACAAATGTATTAAAGTCATAGTGTACGTAAGTACAAGTAACAACAAAATAAATAAATTTAAGTGTTATACGTACAAACAATGATAGTATTAAATTATTTAACATGTATAATTATAAAGTATTACGTATCAAACTAAAAAAAACCACTATCATACTGTATTACATGGGTTATTTGCATGAATGTTATTATCAAACCAAAAATATATAACTATTACGTATTGCATGAAAAAAAAATTGAAATGATGAGCTGTCTCTTATTTGATAACATGGGGTTTATGTGTAACCAATAAATAGCGTGAGCATTTTACAATGAATTTTTGGGTTTCCATAATTTAACATTTTTTTTTCTTTGCTCTTTAATTCCATGAGCTCTTCCATTTGTCAAGATTGTGAAAAATCGTTTTCATCAAAACAAGCCTTAAATCTTCATGTCTACCGTTTGCATTCCAAAGAAACAACTATTGAGTTGAATAAAGGCAAGTGAAGCTTAACTTTTTTTTTTAAAAAAAAATACTAATGAATATTTTAATTAATAGTGTCAAAAACGGTGACTAGGAATGAAAAAGGGGTTTTTGTTTGTCCATATTGTGATAAGGACTATTCTAATCCCGATTCATTGAAAAGACACATAAAAAAAATCCACGACAACAGTGGAAACGATAACAGCAATTCAGATGATGATTGTTTAGTCGAGGATGATGCTGTTAATGTAATTTTAGATGTCACGGCAACACCATCGCAACCGAAAGATCAAACAAAGGATGAAAACAATGATAAAAGACACGACTATAAAACATCAGTTTTATCGGCTTTCGATGCACTACAGCAACCTGAAAAAGACCAAGAGAAAAAACTATTAATAGCTGAATTAGGAGACTTGGAACCTGTCGTTTACGTTGACCCTGAAGGGGAAGAACACCACTTGTTGGCTACAGCAAAAGTTATTGGAAAGTTGATGACGGCTGAAGAAGGAAACCAACCATCACCACCTATTTTCGTTCCAAAAAAGAGAAAGAAAGAGTATTAATTTTTATTAAAAAATGTATTGATACTAAATCATTTGTTTTTGAAAGATTACAAAAAAAATTAATAAAAATGGGAAAAACAAGTGATAAAACAATTTATTGAAGATATAATTTGTATAATGAAAAAGAAATAGAGAAAGTGCAGATAATTATGATTTCTTTTTTCGCCAAAACCGACCACGGTGAAAACAGGCTTGTGAAATTGGTGAAATTGGTGAAATTGGTGAAATCGGTTTGTGAAATCGGTGAAATCGGTGAAATTGGTGAAATAGGTTTGTGAAATCGGTGAAATAGGCTTGTGAAATTGGTGAAATCGGTGAAATCAACTGGTGAAATCGGTGAAATTGGTGAAATCGGCTGGTTGAAATTGGTGAAATCAGTGAAATTGGTGAAATAGGCTTGTGAAATCGGTGAAATCGGTGAAATTAGTGAAATCAAAAAAACTCCTTTTTTACTTCCACTCTCAATTTATTAATTTTTTGAATTGTAGTGAACCATCACTTGAGAAGCTGCATACTCAATACAATTAAGGAACCAATCTCCAACCCTCAGGTAAGAAACTCTGAAGAAAGTTATTAAAACAAGATCGAGTAGCAGAAAGAATCAGATGTGGATTACACTAAGAACTACGTGTTTTTATTATTGATAAGGTCGGATTAACATCAACAGGAGAACGAGGGATTAATAAATGAGGGAATAATAAAAGACAAAAAATGGAGGAAAAAGGCGAATTGCCTTCATTGGGACGACAACATGAAGAAATGGATATGACGAATGGAATGGATTTAAGATGCCGATATCGTTTGTAATAAAAACTAAATCTATTTTGGTGTTATACTTTTTTTTTTTATAAATATCTTAAAACAGCTCATACAATTAATTCCCAAAAGAACCCCAAACTTGATAGCAGAGTGCTTCATGGGTAATCGACTACTTCTGAAGGTTCCTATTACATGTCATACTTTGTATCAATGACATTCTTATTATTATACAAGACTCCTACTTCCCAATTAGAGAAAGCACTGGTAAGTATAATTCTTGTAGCATGTACTTTTACCAAACAGTGTTCTTTTTCTTTAATTATACAACAGATATTAATTGTGGTTTTTTGTTATAAACTATGTCGATAATCTGGATGTCAATTTGCTTGTTCTCTTTTTTCCACATTTTTGTTGAATAATATTTCGATTTTTGTTGATATTATATAATATAATGGGAAGTCCTAACAACAGTGTAATAATTCCGAATGCAACATAAGAAAGTGGAATTGTATGTACCATGATATATTGTAAAGGATGACGATCAATAAAATAGCCGGCAGAGTTAGCCATAAAAAGTATCCTGATTGCAACAGCACGACAAGTTAATCCAAAGAAATTATTGCCAGTTCATGTATTTCGTATGGGGATTGGTCTGTTCTAATGTTTGTAATATAAATTAGTATACACCTGTAGTAAATAAGAGTGGCTAGTAATATATATAGTATATAGATAAAGATTAAACAGACTATTATACTTGCTGTAAATAACCTATATATATTATAAATAAACAGATATCAAAATAACGTACAATAATATGTTGTTCAAGAACAAACATAACTACGTACTGTAATAATATTCCAAATGGAAGAATAAGATATATGTTCCAACCACGAAATAAGCACGTTCTATATATTTATCTATACTTGTACAAAAGTAAAAGAAGATTTTATACATGTATATAATATATAAAAGATTGTTAATACACCTATTACTGTTATCACTTTTTATTATTATTACTGTTACATTACCTGATAACCAGCTGAACAAATAAATAGTGAGACAAGGTATTACAGATGATGACATGGTGTAGTAAAAGCAAGTGAAACTGGTTTACTCTGATTTCTCTATTTCATTTTACCACCAGATACAGAAATAACACTAGCGACACATATAATATAATTTTAATCTATCAGAATGCTTACTATATTTCAGGACTTCAGACCCACAATGAATTTCCTGTTCCTGAATAAATTCACTTAATAAAATATGAGTTTCTGAGGTTGTTGTCCATGTTTAAACCTTCCAAAATTTGTCCCGGACATCATACATTGCTTTTTTTTTACCAGTGTGATCATAACATTTCAATGCTGAGAAAGTATTTTGAAGCATAACCCGACAGATATACAGAAGAAAATTTAATGTCTGATTTACTTTCAACATTCACGAAATGGAATCTTTATGGCATGTTGGAAGCCACAGAAGCCCAATGTAGAATATTGCTTTTAAAATGAGAAAACAGGAAGATACGTATAATAAAAAAAATGACTCTAATATAACAGTACTTGCTTTCTTTGGTGTTTCTCTTTATAACTTGTACTTTTTAAGTACTGGAAACTTTTACCAAACTTGAACAACTAGCTAGACCACATCAACAAATATTTTCATTGCTGGTTGAAATGGCTGTTTCATGCAAATCAAACACTTTCTAAAATAATTTATCACGTGTATAAAGTTACTCTTTCTCTTAAAAATTTGGACTATAGTAGGTACAATCGGACGTCAGCTAAAACCATTTCGAAGGAAGTTTTCAAATATTATTACTTGTGGAATAAACTATCAAATTCTTTAATTTAACTTTCAGATTAAAAACTGTTCATTTTATATGCAGTTTGTATAAAATGGACAGTTGAATAGACCATGAAAATATTTCTATTACTTTTTAGTAAAATACATAATTCAGGAAGGAGGTAAAAGTCGTGAGGATGATAAAATGAAAAAAGCTTTATGCAGATTAAAGATACAGAGGATCAGAAAATATCATTTTTTCAAACATCTAAATAAGGAGAATACAGTGAAGTGGATGGTAGAGTATTGTGTTGTTACGGCCCGTTCGGATCATTTTTAATAGAATAAAAATAAATTATAATAAATTCCGAGTTAAAGATTCAAGAGAAAAAGAAATAAGAGGGCGGTTTTTATTTCCAAGAAATTCAATAGGTCAAATATGTACGTAGTCAGGAAAAGAGTTTATTTTAAATAAAATGAAGAATGCGAAAGAATTGTTATTTTGCAAGGAAGAGAAGAAACTATCCTATTTATACTAAATATTTTAGTGTCTATTTTTTTAATCCGAATCCAATTTGAAGTAAAAATGGACAAAGATAGACTTAATTATTACTCCTTGTAAATAAAACACTTCTGGTACTGGTTTATTTAATATAATGAGAATACGTAGTACTATAATAATAATAAAGTTGTTATATTGATAAAAAAAAATATAGGAGAGGAAAAGAGAAAGAGAAAGAGAGAGGAAGAGAGAAAGAGATACAAAACCCAAAGAGAGAGGTAACAATATGTTTTTTGTCCAAAATTAAAAATATTTTAAATCCCGTCGGTTAATATTACATCCATGGTTAAGGGTATCAAGTCCCATATGTAACATATAATAATGGTCAAAAAGTGTGACCTAGTTTTATTGTTTTATTGAAAAATTTCAAAGAAATAGAAAAGAAAATATATATATATATATATAATGTATAAAGAAAATAAAAAGGAAAAAAAAAAGATTAAGAGAAAAAAAATATTAGAGGATAATAAGGAGATACATATAAAAAAAAAGGGAAAAAATGAAAAAAAAAAACATATTAGTCATGAACACCTGGTTTACGGTGAGAGAGGAACCTTTTTGATGTGAACTTTTCGACCAGTTTGAATGCTTCATTTCCATCCTTCATATCGTTATATGCATAGATATAACGCCAACAACGATTGTAGTATCTTCGAATTTCAATAGGTGTAGCATCTGGAGAAGATACTTGATCAAGAAAACCATCACGTTTTTCTTGCAATGACTTAAATGAATAATCACATTCTCGTCTTGCGATTCTTTTTGCAGCACTCCAATACCTCTCTATCCAATTAGTTTCACAGTGATACTTGGGATAAAGAGTGTATAGGTGACCTGATTTCACAACGAGTTCCTCCAATGCTGTTTTTTGTGCAAGAAAATCAGGTTGATTTTCAAGCATATGAAATGGGCAGCAAGTATGATCCGAATTAGCCTCTTTATTACCACATTTTGCTTTCCAGTATTTTCCTTCTGCTTTATACTCATCCCATTTACCAAGACCACGCTCCGTCAATATTGTTTCAAGTCCTTTTCGAAACCAAGTGCGCCGTTCATTCTTCTTGCCCTCATTCTTGATTTCCAAATTATAAAAATTTTGGATTTTCTTTTTACCATCTGGACCAATATAGTATCCGGGTAAGATTACACGTTGATTGATAGAGCTTAATTGTGTATCTTTCAAATTAAAACAAGTGGCACGTTTGGCACTAAGTGCATATGCGTTATGGTTAGATGACTGATCAAGAATAAATAGAGCTTGGCATCCTGGATGAAGTTTTTCAAATAATGGTATAACATCATCCTTTATTTGCTGATGCATATCTTTCCATGTCCAGTACCCATCACGATTGGTGCCTGCAAAAAAGAACTTTCGTGATTTCCAGTTCTTGATGCGCATAGTACCATGGCAAGGACACTGGAACTCACTGACCATAATCGAACCACCAGGAGACTTGTTACGAATTGGGTTTTCATTTTCAAGAAGCCACAAATTAGTTGGTAATTCATTGCTGTAAAAGGTGCTCTCATCTTGGGTAACCATAACGATTTGTTTTTGACCTTCTGGTAAGTCTGGTAGAGTCACCTTAGTAACATCATCTTCATTATATTTTTCCATAAAATGATTATATTCTACCATCTTGGAAGCCCACTCTTTTCTATATTGAACCACATCAGCACGTTCATGTCCATCATAATATACAGCTTTTTTATTGGCACGGTAGCTGTATCCCCATTCAACCATATAATTCCAAAATACTGAAGCTGAAATATTGCCAGGAAGATTAAATATACTTGGAATAATGGTGTGATTTAAATATTTTAGCAATTCTGGAATGCCTCTTTTTTCCGGTTTTGTACTGATAATCCATTTTCGCGCTGCTTCTTTTACATCTTCATTACTTAAAAGAGAGGCTTGTTTAACATGTTTTCCTTGCTGATGAAGAGATATTTTTCCATACGTAATGTAAATATTCCTGAGTATACGATCTAATGGCTCGAGCACGATAGTGGTTTGATGGAACAATCCAAGCTGTCTTTGCTGCTATTTGTGAAGCTGTCATTATTGGAGTTTTTTTAATCAGCTTACCAAAATAAATATAGACACCAATATACTTTCGAAGTTCATAATCAGCCACTCCTCTTTGATTGTCTTTTTTAGCATTCATGGCTGGTGCAACTATAGGTGTTATTTGATTTTAGGAACAGATAATATAATTTACATCACTTCTTTTTGAATCGCTGGAAGATTGATTGATGTATCATCAGATTTTGTTTTATCCCAACCACATGAAACCATTTATTATACAAGATTTTTCAAAAGAAGTTGACCATGGTGTTTTTGATTTCGCTCATGACATTTTTTAATTCGTATATGCTTCTTTTATAATCGCGAATGGTGTTTTTAAATTTCGAGATGAATATTTTTTTTAATCGT
>JAEPRB010000636.1:0-10142 GCA_016758965.1 Circinella minor
TAAATTCTTTTATAGGTCTACGATGGTTAGCAATGACTTTAAACAAATTATTCTCACATATATTAGGATAGGGGATATCATTATTAGGACAAGTTGTTGGGCAGTTAAGATCGGACAGAAGGAACAAACAATGGCAACAAGAGCAAGACACATATTTTCGCAAGCTGTCCGTCAATGCAGAAAATCCAGTGATTCGACGTAAAGTTGAAAGTGAATTAGAAATGGTAATTCCAGATTGTAGATCACCAAGAAGAATTATGCAAAACTCAATGATCATAGATGACAAATGTTCTGAAAGAAAATGGACTTGGAACAACACGAGGAAGATCATGACGAGGACAAAAGGATGATGATAAGCTTGAGCCTCTGGGATAAAGAGAGGAGGAGGATCATGGTACGTGCCTTTTTTCAATATAGCGTTAAAGAGAATAAGTTTAGTATAGTGCTATTCCGTACAATAAAATTATTCTTTCCAAACTACCTTGGTCAGCATTGGTTATTTCATTTGCGTTGTTGCTACTATCATCGTCACCAAACTCAATGCCTTCAGCATTTATGACATTGTCATCATTCTGTTCATTCCCGACCTCATCTTTTCAGTTGCAAAGACATTGTCCTCGGTAGAAAAAGGGATCTGCCAGTAATTTGAGCCCGTGTCTATTTTATTACCAACAAACAATAAATAATCTACTTTACTCAACTATTACAACATGTATAAACTGTATCATACCATGAGAGAAAGGATTGGACATATTATTATTATCGACGTCCATATCACCGCCTAAAGACAATCCAGATGTGGACGAAGTTTCCTGCGATATATTAGCCTCAATATTTGCTACGATGGCGTTTACTGGGTATGTAACAAAGAATATTAGTAACAAATTCTTAGAGAATGTTTAGTATATTAAAAAACATACCATTGTGTGGGATTCCGTCCCTAGCAGCTCTTAATGAGCGACTTCGATGATGGTCTTGTACCCTCCTGGTTACCATTTCAAAACCTGCTGTCGATGCCAAACATTGCTGACAAAAACAGGCGACCAAATCCTCATTGTAATTACGCTCCATTAGAAGCAAAAAAAAAAAAAAAGAAACGATGAATCTAATGTTCGATCGTTCAACATTGCTCTTTATTATTTTAGCACATTATATATAGCTCCCGCATTAACTTTTTTACCACATGCATCAATGCTTTATATTCATGCTTATGAACGTGTTGCTCTTTTTTTATTATTTTTATCTATAAATAAATGCAATGTTTCCCAACATATATTTGGGGGTATTCTTATGAGGTTATTAGTGATATGCAAACAGTTATCATGTTTTTTTCTCTATGCATACATAATATAACATATATATAAACAAAAAGAGAAAATAAACCAAAACAAAGTAAAATAAACAAATAAAAATCGCATATGCTTTTCCTTATTAATGTAAGTAAGGCATGATGAGGGGAACTGAACAAAAAAACTTGGGGGCTTATATATAAAAGAATAAAAATGAGGGGGTACAATCATAACATCTTATGCATTAACTCGCTTTTAATTGGATGTAAACATATTTTTGCTAATATAAAAGAACTTTTTATATGCAATTACTGAATTTAGCTGATGCATGTATTGCATCTTCCCCCTTTTTATAAAAAAAAAAAAATTAACAGCGTAAAGCCACTTTTACGCTGTTCACAAAAAGCGTAAAAGCTGATTTTTCGCGCAGTGTGAGAGCTGGTAATTTCGTTAAAACGCTCCATTGACATACATATAGTCAGAAAAATTTATGACTAGGACAAACAGAAAGTCTCTATGATGCCAATATGCCTGTATATCATATAGTCGCGCACTAGTCATAATCATCCACAATGCTATCCATGTCAAGTATTCACTATACGTTATATCATTAAACCTACTTGACTGGGAACACCTCTATGAGTTTGTAGCAGGTAGAATAACATCTTGAATATGCTTTTGAAGCAAAAAACGTAAAAAAATAATGGGCAGGTGTTGTATCTCTTTTGTTTTTAATATTTATATTAGTAGGAGAACTAATCTATAATACTCCAAATAAAATAAAATCAACAGATTTTATTGTATCTATTGATAATTTAGGGTTATTTTGGTAACCCTATGATTATTAAAATCAACCCAATCTTATAAATATTCTCTAATATAAATCACAAAAATACCACATTTTCAAATTGTGGTATATTTTTAGATTTATTATTAAGTACTGATTTTTTTTAAAAAATATAGTAAGATAATTATATCAATTAAATTGATATAAATATTTAACATAATAATTTTTAATAATATTTTATTGGATATATCCTTTAATTAGGTTTTCAAAATATCTTAGTTGTTATATCAATTAATTAAGAGAACAATTGATATTTATTTTAAATAAAAAATTATCCTAAAATAAAAAAGAATATATAAGATTTAGATCAATAAATCAATATATTTTTAAGTTAATATATAAAATAGATATAATTGATTTAAATCCTTATATAAAAGTTATATTATAAATAGATTTATTTAAATTATTGGATCTAAATACCTAATTTATAAAAATTAATAGTTACTACTAATAAATATTTAGATAAAGATGGTCATGTGATATATATACTACAAATAAAATTGTGGTATATTTATGTTTTTCTTTAATTTATAATGATAATAAGCATAACTATTAAAAAAGTGGAACTTTTATTGATCCAAATAATAAAATGATCAATTAAATAATATATAAAATATGGATATAACATTTAAGTATTCAAATCATATAATCACATGATAAATATACCACAAATAAAATTGTGGTATTTTTATTTTTTTCTTTAACCTAAATATTAATAAACATAATTATCAAAAAAGTAGAACTTTTATTGATATTATGATTATTAAACATAAATAATAAATTATTTAGATAATATAAATCAACTGATTTTTATATTATCAATTGATAATGATTAGCCCCCTAGGTTTGTTATATAATATATCACCACTAAGACGGGTATCAACTGTTCTTTCTCCTTTGCGTCATGGGTTATCTTCTAGCGATAAAACATTTGATGGACCAGGAGTTGGAGTACGTTGGGAAGAGTCAAGAGGTTCATTATCACTGTGGCTATTGTTTGTATCTGCATTAGATCGTATATCTGGATCATTAGTATCTATCTCATACTCATATTCCTTGATATTATGCTCGTCATATTCTTCTTAATCACTTGCATCCACTGCGCAAAACATTAAGAATACGTTAGTTAAAAAGTAACTTCTTCCGAAAAATATAAGTTGGGGGAAACATACTTTAAACTTTTAGTATGATAGAAGGCAAAAAAAAAAGAACGTGAGAATTTGTTAGGTGGATGCAAGTCGTTACACGATCTGGTAAGGGGTATATTTCTTTTTAAAAAGTAATTTTAGGTACTACAACTATAAAAAGTATTTTAAAAATTCAAATTATTGAAAGACGAATAGTAATAAATGAAATTAGAATCTTTCTGATTTAAAAAATAAATAAATCGGTAAAAACAAAAAGTCATTAGGAAGTAAATCTGTATATATTATAGTCTTTGAACAAAACACTTTTTTTTTGTAGTGAGGCTGTGTATTGAGGCTAAGAATAGCTTTTTTTTTTCATATTCAAAAAGAATGAATCTATTGACAGCCCGAATTTTTTGGAGACAAAGGGCTAAGAATACCAAATACCAAATAGGGAGTATATACAAAGCCAAGAGTAGTAAAAAAAAATTGTTTGCACGACAGTAAAAAAAGAATGATAAGTACAACAGTGTTGAAACAGTGTTGAACAAAAAAAAAAGTAAAGGATCGTGTAACAGGTCTAGCATAACGTTAGATTGGGGGTGGTGGATAAAAAAAAAGTATTATTAGAACAAAGAAGGGAATGAAGATATTGTATATAGTTTACTTTTATATATGATTGTTTACAAATAATAATTTATAACTTTTTTTTATTCAATTATTTTTGATATCTTTATTTAAAAAAATAATGTCTTTTACTAAGAAGAATATTAAACAACAAACCATCGAAAATGATGGAATGACTTTGCATACCTTATTGGGTCAATTATACGGTCGAGAAACAATGTTGTATGTTCTTCTAAATCATTATTGTGTTATAATAGACTTTTATTACCTGTCATTATATTGAATGTTAGTAAATTTTGAATAGTATTAAGGCATTGTTCGATGTCCTTTCTGATGTGCAGCAACACGAGTTGTCACCTTATTGTGTTGGTGTATTAGAATATTTGAAGAAAGAGCACCAAGAAGGAAAATTTTGTGTCGAGTTGAGCACCTTTATTGATGAAAGACTGTAAGCTATCTTCTTTTTTGTAATAGTATAACACACTTACCTCCATTCTAACTGAACTTCACCAGTGTTGCTCAACAGAATTTAAAGCAAATCATCGACGATGATCTTCAACGTGAGATCAATGACAAAAAAGAAGACTTGCGTTATAAAAAAGAAATGCAACACGCTATAACGGCAGCAAAAAGAAGAGTGTATTCGGAGGAGAAGGAGGAACTTGAGGAGCAGTTGCAGGATTGGTACACAACTGCCAATGAAGCCATGATGGAAGCATGTGCTAACGAATACTCGATCGAACATCAAACGATCATTAAGTTGTTGGAGGAAAAGTTGCACAATTGCAAGTGTGAACTGAATATGTGCAATGCTAAAGATCTATATCGTGATCTAAGCCAAGAACTATAATAATAATAAATAGTAATAATAAAACATATCCATTAATAATAAATCGTTTTTTCATTGTGTATATTTTTATAAATTGACATTGACAATTACCTAATAAGGGGAGTTGCCAAGAAGGCGTGTTTTTGAAATCAAACTCACATATTTATACTGCCAAGGCGCCAAGAAGTATATCTGTAATAATAATTGCAAAGCTGTATTAGTTTAGTATTATTAAAGAAATAAAAAAAATGATACTTATTATACCAACGTGCCAAGAAAAAGTATTATAATAGTAATGGATGATAAAATAAATATAGAAATAGTAAGAACACTAACAACAATAAAAAGTTATAATAAAATTTAATATAAAAAGAGAGTGATTAGAGAAAGAAAAAGAACCATTTTCATATTATTTCTATTAAATCTTACTACCCTCACTTTCCATATTCTCACCATGTCAGATATCCTTGATACTCGTTCATACCTTTGTTTTTGTCCTTTGTGTCAACAGCGTAACCCAGGAAGAGGTTTTATCGTAAGTGCCAGAACGTATCGTGCACATCAAAATGCTGCCATTATACATGAGGCTATATCAGGTGATCCTTCTGTTGAAAGTACTGGTATGAATAATATATTTTATAATTGGGAAGTTGAGAAATTGTGTATAAAACTAACCACGTGTGTGTAATGTAGACGATGATGCAAGAATGGATATAGATAATAATTATGGTGATATCAATAATGATAATGTTGCCGATTATGATTATGGTTTTGACGAAGATTATAACGACGAAGGTGAATATGCTGATGGTAAGTTGACATTTGTTGCAGGTATCATAATATATAATATTGTGGAAATACGTAAAAAAAATCGAGTAAATAATAATAACGAATACCTTCCTAAATATTTGTAGTTGATGGTCTCTTGCCCGAGCAGTTTGATCCACGCGAAGATGAAGAGCATAATGTTGATAGTGATGAAGAAATTCGTCCCGCAATTGATATTGAGTTCGATGGTACTATTGTTGAGGATAATGAAGGTATGTATATTAAATCAAATGAAAAAAAATGGATGAAATAAAAAATATATAAAACCAAGTTACTAATTATTACCATTATATATATTATTTATAGCTCAAGAAATCAACATACCTATTAGTAGTCCACTCGATCATCTCCCACATCCCTTGATCTATATTTTTGTATTCCTCGTTCTTTTTCAAATCAACCACATATCCGAACGTATAGCAAACACTCTCATCAACTTCATTTCTGTGTTGATCGGTGTTTTTGCTGGTGAAGAAGTTCGTCAATGTATTCCACATTCGATCAGTGGTATGAAAAAATGGATTGGCCTTGATTATCTGACCGAGGATCTTCGAATGTATAGTGCGTGTCCAACTTGCCATGCTATTTATCCATTACCCGGTCCAGAAAGGTGTACAAATCCAAGTAGACGTATGAATGGTACTCTATGTGATACACCGTTATTGAAATCAACATCAACAAGATCAAATAACCGAGGAACGCCATATAAAAAGTATGCATATTACCCATTGGAAGACAGCTTAAAGCGACTTTTTATGCGCGAAAATTTCGAAGACAAAATTGAACAATGGAAAAGCCGCCATATGGAACCAGGTCTCTTTAATGATGTATACGATGGTATGATGTGGTACGATCTCCTTGATCCCAGCACTGGTTTACCTTTCGTAGAAACTCCACGTTCATTAATGCTTACATTGAATATTGATTGGTTCGCTCCATTCAATAGTGGTTATTCATGTGGTGCTATATATCTTGTATATAACAATTTACCTCGTGCTGACCGTTTTAAAGTCGAAAGTGTTATCCTTGTTGGTATTATGCCTGGACCAAAAGAACCAAGTACTTATGAAATAAACTCCTATTTGGAACCTCTTGTGGATTCACTACTTTGCTTGCTCAATGGTATAACCATTCCAACATTCCAAGAACCCAATGGTGCAGTTATTCGTGCCGCCTTGCTGAACATCGCCTGTGACATCCCTGCCGCTCGCAAAGTAGGAGGATTCACATCACACAGTAGCACCCGAGCATGTCACAAATGTACTAGAGAGTTTGTTGTTTTCCCAGGAACGTCTAACCTCGATTATTCAGGAAATGACATTGATCGCGAACACGGATTAAGAACTCGTGAAACTAATGCATCAGCAGCAGCACAATGGTTAGAAGCAAGCACTAGTGTTCTTCACGGATCGGATTGGATCAGATAACAGGGCTATCCGCATCCGCATCCGCAAATGCGGATACGGATGCGGATGTGGATGCTGCGGATGCGGATCGGATAGCGGATAATATCAAGTGAGTAACAAGATGTTAAAGAAGATGGTAAAGTTTTTTTACTTAATTGTAATTACGATTAAGATAGTAAATGCATCTGTCACCATACAGTTATGCGTTTTCTAAGAAAAAAACAAGTCAAAGATGCAAAATAAGTAGTAATGACGACTACATGAATAATATGAACACAATAAGTTTGTTTTTATATTGGTCGTCAAGACATTGTGTTTTATTTTATTCCTACAGTTAACTGATAAGCTAGATAAAAGTCCGCATTGATCAAGGTACAGCATATAAAGTAAACAATATGTTGATGGAAATAATATATAAGTATAAGTTTTATTATAATAAAAAAAATTACTAGTAATGAAAAGCATTGATAAAAGTAATAAAAAAAGTAAAGTGGGAAAGGGACATACGAAAGTTCTCTTTTTTAACTACCCTCTATTCTATAGTAATACAATTATTCATGTTCAGCAAAAAGCTTATTTTTCTTAGCACACAACCAGGAACATAAGCATCAGCAATTTTCGATAACCAAGTAAAAACACAACAACAATAATAACAATAGTAAGAGCAAAAAACCGCATGATTTTTGATTATCAATAATTCTTTTATTTAATCCCATTATGATGTCTCTTTTTTTCATCAACCAACTATCTAACTTACTTACTGTTGTATCCAACACATATTATTCATAAAGATAATTATTTGTCATTTTAATTATTAAAGTACAGCGTATTTTAATTATGCTTTGCTGACATTTCGTGTACTTCCCTATTTGGACCATGATTTGTAAGAACACAGAAGTCCGTCTTCTATAATGATAACAGATAACAGCTGCGTAGATATACCATATCGTCAACCGCTCAAAGTCTAATCTTAATATCATTAATCTTATATTCATAATTCACACGGCCATCACAAATTTAAATCTTATGTATAGCTATATACACATACCAATATATATCCCACCGATAATAAGATTCATATAAATAGAGATAATATTTTATTTTAATAAACTTTAGTTCAATTATTGTTCTTTTGGGTCTTGTTGACTTTTTAACGTCTCTTTATTTTTATTATATTTGATTGATATAACATTTTTTTCAACGAATTCCTCGTTTTTTTATCTAAATCTCTATTCTCATTTTTATTTATATTTTATACACACACACACACACACACATTCTTATTTTTTATCTTTATCTTCATCCACTTACTTTTTTATTCTTATCATGTCTGCTCAACAAGAAAAACTTACCTTATCCACCAATGCTGATTATCATCTTGAAGATGATATGATGAGCGAATCCGGCTCCACTGTGTCTGCTGCCTCGTCCTCTCGCTTGCCACCCAGAGTAGCCAAATTGGTTGCCAAGTTAGCTTCCTTAGAAGAAGATATGACCCGCGATGATTTATCTAATGAAGAGCTAGTCAAAATTCAAGGTTCATATGCCATTTATTCCACAAGTTTGGATATGATTCTGAACGTTCAAAAAAGGCTATCAAAAAAGGACAAGGCCGCCACCTCTGCCTCGTCAAATAAAATAATGGTTCCTTCTGATTTGCCATCATTGCAATGGACAGGAAATGTCTACGATAGCTCCAAAACGGTATTCTCTTCTGTTCATGAATGCCTGGACCGGTTTGAGGATATTCTTGAATCATACGGTCAAAATATCAATGTCAATTGGTGCCGTTTGTTGCCACATATGTTGTCTCCAGACCAATGTTCTTGGTTCATTGACCATTTGAAACCCCATGCTGCGTTGGATTGGTCGTTTGCCCACAAGACGCTTGTCAACAAATATGGCATACAAGATACTGATCGCCAAGCACAGTTTATGCAAGAGCTTTTTTCGTTGCGAATGGGTCGTGATGACTCGGTGGAGCAGTATACCGACCGGTTTCACAAGCTTCATCGTGAGGCAGGCTGTGAAGACAACCGTGTTATGGCTGCCTTGTTCATAAATTCGCTGTTACCTGAATTAGGCCAACGCGTAACCTTGGGTCAAGCTCACTTGTCTCCGGACAAACGTGCCACCATCGACCATGCTGCCAACCTTGCTCGCCGTATATATGGTAATGTTGCACATTCCAAGTATAGCAAACAAGTTGCTGCGAGTTCTGACTCGTCTGTGCCAACTTCTGCTGCTGCTGCTGGTCCCTCCTTTGCTGTTTCTGGCAAGAAAAATAAAGGAAAAAAGAGAGCTGACGCCAAGCACTGCCGGTTACATGGAACAGGTCGTCATTCCTCCGAAGAATGTCAAGCCTTGTCTTCATTGCAAACTGGTGGTAACGCTGGTAAGGTTACCAAGTTTTCTGGTTCGTCGTCTGGTGCTCGTGCTGCTGGTTCGTCTTCTTCAGGGAAGAAAAATTGTTTCAAGTGTGGCTTCGTCCCTTGGAAACAAGGTCATGTTTGTGAGGTCAATCATTTGGCAATCCGCTCTGCCTCTCTCCTCCAATCACCATCATCATCATCGGCTTCTGGTTCCGCACCAGTCACGCCACCACCACCATCATCATTGCCTGTAGCTGTACAGGATGATAATTCTGTTGCTTCGGTCCATCCGAATTTGGCTGCACCTGCTGCTGTTCCTTGTGCAAATGAGGATACATTCATGTCTGAGGTTGAAGATTCTTTGACCAAAGCTTGCTTTAACTGTAAGTCCAATCATTCTCATGATTTTACAAAACATCTTTATAAAAATACTAAATTCTACTATGTACCAATTACCTTAGAGGGACATGACATCTTTGCCTTTGTGGACGCCGGTTCCACATTTACGGCGATTACACCAGGTCTGCGCTCTACTCTTGGTTTGGGGTATACCTCTTATTCCGGCAAGATCGGTATGGCTGCCCGTGGGCTTAATATAGATAGAATTGGTCATACAAATAAAACAAAGATTATACATAACGGACTTACTGCTTTTCATAATTTTGAAATAATGAATTTAAATTGTTCTAGTGATGTGTCTATTGGTGCTGATTTAATGCCCCACATTGGTATTTATTTAAAAGGGTTAGCATATTGTTGGCATAAACCTTCAATCCCTTCTGTTTCTGAACCTGTTGATATGCCTGAACCAGATAAT
>JAEPRB010000637.1:0-10098 GCA_016758965.1 Circinella minor
TATAAATAGTCGATTATTTTATTAAATAAAAAGGGGATCTTTACGTTATCTTTTATTCTTTTATTTTCCTTTTATTACTTATACTTTATTTGGCTTGGTATTGTTCCGCCATAAAAATATAACGACACTACTAACGAAAGATAGAAGGAAAGCGAAATACAAATTTTTTCATAGTAATAGTAGAGCTTTTATTACTGTGTTGGAGTGAGGTCATGTAACAATAGTAATCCAAGAAAATATAATAAAAATATGATGGTAAATGAAAGAGCGAACCATATAAAAATAATAAACTTTATAAATAAAAAAAATACTGACTCGCTACTATTATAATATAATCTAGATTGAAAGTAAATGCAATAATAGACTAATAATGGGAAAATTTACACCTGCTATTTCATAATGTTGAGTGTGATATAGTTTTTTTGAATAGTTTCTAACAAAATAAATATCCAGCAGTATACAGTCAAGAAAAGAAAGAAAATATGCTTCTGTTTCGTATACTCTTCCTGTCGCCTATTACCATAACCAAGCTTTAAAATAGCAACAGGTGATTTGAAAGAACAAATAAATAAAGGAACAAGGACATATAGCGTATATTGTAATATCATCAATATTCTAATATAAAGAACTTGATCTGGATAAATAACAGTAAAAGTAACTAGCTACCATAATAATAGTATTTATAATATTGAGAAATACGTTCTTTTTCCTCATTATAATAGTTAAGATTTTTCACGAAACCATGAAACTAATATTTTCTAGATAACTTCTTCAGAAATGCTGGGAATTACTTTCAATTATGCTCATGGATAACGACTTTAAACAATTATCAATTTTAAGATATAAATCTTTATCATAAACTTTCAAGACAAAGTATCAATGTAAGAGAGATACCACGGTGGCGCTATACTTAGATTAGAAATATTCATGCAGTAGATACTACTGATGCCAAGAGGTCATATTTAGTATTACTTAAAACGAGTAAACTAATTATATAATATACTCCACATGTAAATGAACACACATACTCCTTTTTCTGAATTATTGTCCGTTCATGATATTTAAAATTTATTTAGGCATTATTGTATCTATAACGGCTGACTAGTAACTTCGAGAGAAACTTATACATCGGAGCGCTTACATGGCTTCCAGAGATCAGTAATTTTTAAAAACCATAGACTCTTCTTCAAAGCCGGTTTTTTTTAAAAAAATATATGTATAGGTGTTACATCATCCATGGATAGCGCCTATGTATACTGTTTATGGGTCAAATCCAAATATTCACTCAGCACAAAATTGTATATTTTTTCTCTCGGGAAAAGAGTTTTAGCACATGAAAAGTTGACTATACATTCAAGATGCATCAAATAACGATATTTTCATCTTATATTTCAAAATAATACTGAGCGGCATCAATATCAAGCTAAAATAAATAAACGGTCAGTAGACATAGTATTTTACGCATTAGTCCTATTTATAAAATCATATTCTGTATAAAATAAATAGATTATACTAGCTGTAAATAATAAAAATAACGAATTAACTTGCATAGTAACTAGCTAGAAAGACCAAGATAATAACAAAGCACCAACTTGTAGCCTATACATAATATAATCTGGTTAACTGTAAAGGACGCTGCCTATTTTTTAGCCGTAATGTATAGAGTATCTTTCGAAATGAGATCCGTCAGTTTGTACTTAATAGTAAATCATTATGTGTTGGATATAAATGATGAGAGTGATTCAAACAATTTATGATTAAATAATAGTATATGTTCTCCTTGACGATTTAGACATTATCAATAACATTGATTATCACATAGGATTCATGGAGAATGCGAGTTAAAGAAAAGGGTAGAAGAATATTTAATATGTTGATATATATATAGCTAGTAGTACTACACATCATGTCTATACATAATAGTTATATATGTTTTTGGTTATTTTGTATAATGCTGGTAGGGCAGATTGACTAAATAACGCTGGTTTGCTCGCATAATATTGCCAGAGAGACAATTACCTATATTAATTGTGGTTAAAAAGGAGAGACCAATAATGTTCACGTCGTGGTAATATACTCAAATAGTTGGCTCATGACGTATTTTCCATTTGACAATATTTAAAAAAATCGGGCTAAAGAGTATGTACCTCTAGGTCATGTCATTATAATCTTTGTTTGAGATTAAGTATATGATAATTATTATTGTATAAAAACATATTAACGGTCAAAAGTAGAAACGCCTATCAGCTAAAGAAATCAAAAATGAAGTATAATGATGAGAAGTATAAAATATTAAATAAAGACAATCAATGCAAAATAAGATTCACTTTTACACACCGACTTTTATCTTTTGGACAGTTGGTTTCAGTTACAGCAATCACAAGACAAATTGTGGTGTTGACAGCATGTCGTTGCAATAACTAGATCGTAGCATGTAACCATTTATTATCACCTAATCCACGAAATCAGGCAGCTGCATATGTTATTAAATCGAGCTTCTTTGCTGTTGTCTTGACGACCATAATAACGGTGCTAATTCAAGTTCTTAGACCAAACAACGTTATGTGATCCTCAAAGTTCCAGGATCGAACATACCTAATTATATATTATTTCAAAAAGTAAGCGCATTCACTGATTGTTTTTCTTTTGATGGTCCTTCTTTTAGTCATTTATGAATCTATAAGCTCATAAAACATTGCTTCCATTTATCATTCAACATCAACAACACAAATCAATCGACCCATAAACAAAGAAAAAAAAAACTACTATTTGTACTGACATATAAGTGTATTTATTGTTTCATATTCTAACGATGGTCAAATTTCATCTTATGTCACTGCTTTAGTTACAAATTTCGGTATATGTTCGTTTGATAACTACAGAACAGGACATATAAGAAAAAAGATTGCCAAATACCTTGAATGATTTACACAACACGGTCGTGCTTGCGTGTCAAAGTTGTGAATCAACTTGCAAGTATTTATACGGTTAAAAAAATATTATTCGAACTTGTCGTGTTAAAAGCAAGACGTTTGACAAAATGTTCGCGTAATAACAATCTTCATGTAATTAGTAGGGATAATGGTGGGTAAAAATGGATAGAATCGATTGAGGGGAGGTGTATTTTTTTTTTTGTGTGGCCGAAGGAGTAATGCGTTTTCTGTGCATATATTGTTATTATTATAGTTGGATTCAAGCCAAATAAGATTTACTAGTTAACGCATTATAAGCTCATGAAAAAAATATGCAAGAGCTGGTAATGAAGAGTATGTATGGGATCAAGATACAGTGACGTGGTGTTACGTTTCTTGAATGGTGACTGTAAGTACGTTCACTTATCACGTGTAAGGTCGAAAAAAAAACCAATGAACACAATGTGTCAAGATTACATATTACAAGATTCACAAACATAAAGACCAAGGGCCTTGGTTGGAATAGTAATAGATGATCTTAAAATGATATACTCTGGGATATGGATTGTTACTAAAGATAGTCATAGTACTATCTGTGCCGGCACACCTACGCATATCCATATTGGCATTGAATGTAAACAAGTACCAGAAGCAGAATACTTACTCTAATGTGAATTGTCAAATCCTGGTGGGTATAAAGGATCCGTTAAAAAAAATTTACAGTTGTAATAGTAATATCGTTTCTAATAATAATAATATGTACCAAAAGCTCCAGTAAAACATTTATAAAAATTTCTTTCTCAACTCGTAACTAATCAAAACAATACTATTAATAATAATATACTTGAATAAAGTAGAAATTAAACAAATAGAAAGATAACGTGTTGAAGAGAACAAGATTTTTTTTTTTTGGTTATTCCAAAAAGATAAGGTTGAGCACTGTTTATATCCAAATATTTTGTTTTGTTTGTTTCCTCGTTCATTGTTCGTACATCCTAGACCATAGATCAGATGCTATATATTTATATATAGAATAGTAATGTAGAGTATTTTATTTTTATTCTCAATGCATGATAAATAATGTATTATACGATAGACCAAAAAAAAAAAAAAATTAACAAAAATAGAAGGGTTCTCTTTGTTTAAATTTTCGAATTTAATCACACGTAGCTTAGGCTTTGTATCATAATATATTTATCAAAAGAAAATAAAATTTTTAGAATGTCTTTTATATATATTAATTATTATTTTATAGACCATTCTTTTGTTAGACGATTAGAATTTTATATAATACAAGTGCTTTAGTAAAGGTGAAGGAGATGTTTCTTCTATTAGGAGCGATGTTCCCAGATCCCCTCGAATAAAATAATTATATGGTACTATTGTTCTTGATTATTGAATTAATTATTTATGTCTACATTTTTTGTGACATAATATGTCTTAGTAACAAGTAAACATTATCCAAATTGGATAAGTTACTCTTTGTCGTGACATTACTGTGATATTTCTTTCTTTCTTTTGCATAAATATAAAACCATCAAATAAATTTAAATTCTTTTTTTTTTTATATTTTGTTTATATTCTTTATAATTATCTTCCCCTTTTTTCCCTTCTCCACTCTTTTCATAACCTTCCTTCCTTTCTTTCTTGAACCCTTTCAAGTGCTTTTTTTTTCTTTTGGTATATACATATATATCTATACATTAAAATTACACTTTTGATTTACATTCTTTCTTTTTCATTGACTTTTTTTTTTTTTTGTAAAATTCATTTTCTTCAATTCAAAATATTATGACTACTATGATAACGCTCGGACATCTACAAGAAGATATATCTTCTTCTCCTATCTCGGCAGCTGGTACTGCTACAACTTTTGACACATTACCTTTTCCTTCCTCACTCAAACATGACAACACAGCAACAGCAGCAACAAGTAATAATATTATTACCAAGATTAAAGCTTTGCCTGGAATAAAAAAAGCTCATATTGAAGATATGCTTGAGTTAGCTTTATCAAACACCCAATCTCAACAACGACGTAGACGTCCTCGTATTCGTAAACGTGATCCTAATCGTGTTCCTCGCCCTATGAATTGTTTTTTGGCTTATCGTTTAGAAAAGCAAAAGCAAATTGCTTCCATATGTCCTGGTACAAATCATCGTGAAATTTCAAAAATTGTTGCCAAATGGTGGAGTGAAGAACCTGACGAAGAAAAAGAAAAATATCGTTTGATTGCTGAAAAAGATAAGCAACTTCACAAGGAAAAGTATGTATTATTGTTACTATTATAAGATATGTATATTAATAATTATCTTTATGATTGCTAATCGTTTTTTCCCTCTTCTTGAAATCAGGTATCCAAATTACAAATATACACCAAAGAAGAAACGACAAGCCATATCCAACGATAACAATAGTAATGATAATAAAAGTTCAACTAGTGATAGTATGGCTGGAAATTATTCTGAGAAGATAACATTACCACCATTATCCATTCCCAAAGATTATATCGGTGAGACTACTACATTTTCAAACGATTGTTTTATTCGTGATCGACAACAGCAAGAAAAATATAATCAAGGAACATCGTCTTTTAATCCTTTCAATTATTCACTTGATGGGTTTAAATCTTTGTATTCAACTTGTAGATTTGGCAACAATTCACCAATGGATGATCAAATTATTCTTCCGCCCATCAATGTCAATAATCATACTGATGATAATAATAATAACACTCCCTATGGTAATTATAACCAGTTTTCCTTGAATAATTATCTTGACAACATCAATAATAGCAGTTGGACTCAACAAAATCTGACAAGCAATACCAATAATTATGATTCTGTAACGTCATCATTAGTATCATCTAATACTTTTTCATATGGTAATCATTCTACTTCAAACTTGCCAAACACAGGATCATTTTGGGCACCCGTGGCACCTCCTCCTCTTATTCACTCTACCCAACAACAGCAACAACATCAACAAACAGAGCTTCCATGGATTGGTAATATTACTCCTTTATCATTTCAATTTAGTACACCATCAACAAGCGATCTATTATCAACCGATAATAATCCTACTACGCCATCTACATTTGATATCATGCAACGACAACAGTCGATATCAGCACCTCAATTTCTTCAGCAGTCAGCAACCGGACAGCAACAAAATCAATTATTACCATCTTATTATCCAACATTGCCATCATTGGATCAACCCATTTATCAACATCAAGATATTACTTTAACTGACATGTTGAATACTGATTTTCCTTTAATGAATTCACTTTTCTCTCCTATTCAACAAACAGTTGCTCCTTCTCAAACTCAGCTTGATACATATACAAATGATTTTTAATAATTGATTTATCGTGACCTTTTTTATTTCCCTTCTTCTTCTCCCCTATTTCTCTTGTTCCTCTTCACTATTCCTTTATACTGTAAGAATATTTTCTGTTTCAACTCAACTTGCCATCAATTTTATAAAAAAGAAGTAAAAAAGAGAATAGAAATATAATGTATATGTAGTAGAATACCTTTTTTTTGTTTAAATAATTTTCATAATAATAATAATAATAATATATTAAAAGAACAGTTTGTCAAATCGCGTTATAAAACTTTTGTTCTGATAGAAGTTCTGGTTCGTGCCATAAAGACGGGCCTGTGCCGATTAAATCACCGCATTATATTTCCTTGATTGTTTTTGGAAATTGTTGGCACTTTCGGTAGGCCTGTCATAATAATTCTTCCTTCAAAACATTTGCATCTCTCTCCTTTTCTTTAAAGTATATAAGGATCAATTATTATCGATTTGTATACAATTTATATTCTTACTCTTCTTACTTTCTATTCCTTTTCTTTGGATTTTAATATATCTTACAATAATTCATTCAAAATATAAAAAATAAAAATAAAATATGCCAATCAGTATTGCAGAACCAAAAAACACCAATAATTATACCAGAGTTCCATTTAAATTTGCACAAGAATGTAAATATATATGTGTATATAGATATATGTACTTAGATAATATATCGTCTCTTGCACTATTTTATTGATCAATAATAATCTGTATACATATGTAGTTACGGCAACCAACGTATTTTTACAACTTCCTGATGGATTTTCACCACTTGAACGTATGGTTTTACAAACTACTGGTAACTTACAACGTTTATTATCCGCTTATTATAACGTTCCAAGTCATGTAGTGATTTTGAAAAACGAATTGATTCCATGTGGTGATGACGAAAGTGACAATGATAATAATAATAATAACACTAATACACAACAACAACAACAAAAGAAACCTCATAACAATTGTCAACAGCTAGACATTGGACAAAATGAACTTGACATGCGATTCGAACGAAAAATCTTGATGTATTTTGGTGACAAATTAGCTTATGAAGCTGATTCAGTAGTATCTGTCAAAGATCAACATACACTTAGTTTATTAGCAAAGCATGAATATGGTTTAGGACAAATCTTTAGGTAAGGTTTACTTACTACTGCTCCAATGGATTGTTTTTTTTCTCCTCTGTGTTACCATGGATATAATTTTTTTCCGTTAGCTCCCTTTCTTCCCCCCCCCACATAATATAAACTAAAAAAAAAAAAAACCGCCACTTTATTATTTTTAGTCATTTGAGACATACGCCAAGCTTTGCATTAAGATCAGTTGGTCGCCATGGTTCCGAACATGGACAAAGCTTTTGGCGAGATTATACTTTGAGCGCACCTGAAGTTATAGATTGTTATATTCGTGAGACATTTGTTGAAGGTCTCTTTGAACCTTATACCGGTAATGCTTCAAAAGAAGGCACTATTTGGTATAATCCAGAAGATGATTTCTAATCCCTCATTTTTCTTTTTATTGTTATCATTTATCTCTTTTATATAATTCATTTTTCTTTCTGCATATTTATTTGTATTATATATACATTTTCTTTTTAATCCTGGCATTTTTCTTTTTTTATATTTCTACTATTCTCTTTTTTTATCATAACATCAAATATATCACACATCTTAACAATGAAATATTATAATCAATGATAAAACTACGGATAATCGGTCGGGTGAGTCGATTTTTTTTCATGTCGTACATGAAATAAAAATAAAGCAAATAGACTAGAAGAAAAAGAAGCGCGTATATATATATATATATAATATTGAAATAAACTTATACTTTTATCTTTTCTTTATAAATCTTATAAACAATGCAACCACCTCCAGCTACCAATGGTCCTGTTATTGCAGGCTATTTTGTAAATTGGTAAATATTTGAACTAGAAAAAAAAAAGAGGACTTGGTATTCTTTTTTTTTTATTGTTAACTTATTATTTAACCATAAAACCTTGTAAGGGGAATATATGCAAGGTCTCATAACGTTTGTGATCTTGTTCCCGATGTCCATAAACTTACACATTTACTTTATGCTTTTGCCAATCTGGAACCTTCCGGTGAAATTGTACTTGGGGTAAGTTATATACGAACTATACATATGTGTGCGTAGATACATACTAGACAGAACAAGCTTTTTTTCTTTTATATCTTAATAACCTATAAAACAGGATGTATGGGCAGACAAAGATAAGCATTTTGCAGTTGAACAAACAGTTAATCAACAAGCGGATGGATGGAATGATCAAGGAAACAATCTGTATGGCAATTTTAAACAGCTGTATTTATTAAAACAAAAAAATCGACACTTAAAAGTAACTTTAAGTGTAGGTGGATGGACATGGTCAACAAACTTTGGTACAGTTGCAGCTGATCCACAAAAACGACAACGATTTGTTCAATCAGCAATTAAGCATATAGCTGATCTTGGATTAGATGGTATTGGTATGTTTGAATGGAGGAGAGAGGAAGAAAGAAAGAAAGAAAGAAAAAACTTGTTTGATAGTAGTAAGAGTCAGGTTTTTACAAATTATATATATGTGTTATATTTATAGATATCGATTGGGAATATCCAAAAACATCTGAAGAAGCGTTCAACTTTGTACATTTATTATACGAAATGCGTATTGCATTAGACATGTATCAACAAAGTATAGGACAAACCAATGAACCAAGATTATTATTGACTTTAGCTGTCGCATGTGGTCCATCCAATTATCGTTTACTTCGCCTCCGAGAAATGGAACCGTATGTTGATTTGTTTTACTTGATGTCATATGATTTTGCTGGTTCATGGGATAAGACAACAGGTCATCAAGCTGCTATGTATGGGGGCGCGCTTAATGGCCATCAAGCCGTAACTGATTATATGCAAATGGGTGTGCCACCTCACAAATTGGTATTGGGTTTACCAGTCTATGGTCGTGGGTTTTCCAATACGTCAAATACACCTGGTGGATCATTCAATGATATTCCCGAAGGAACTTGGGAAAAGGGTATGTTTGATTATAAACATTTACCTCTACCTGGAGCAACAGAATATATTGACGAACAACATATGGTTTCTTGGTCTTATGATCCTGCAAAAAGAGAACTCATCAGTTATGATACGCCAGCAGTGATCCATGCAAAATGTGAATATATTAAACAAGCAAAATTGGGTGGTGCTATGTTTTGGGAATTAAGTGCAGATCATAAGGGAGAACATCCACGTAGTTTATTGAATACTGTTTATCGATCATTTGGTGGACATCTTGATTCCATCCCTAACCATTTATGTTATCCAAAGAGCCAATATGACAATATAAGGGCAATGAGTTCATAAGAAACTTTCTTAGTATTTTTATTATTATCAAAATGTAATAATAAACATCGTTTTTTTTTTGAATATTTGTGTATTATTACTATGGGTTTAAAGAAGTAATCTTGTACAATAATATAGAAATTCAATGGAAGGATAAAGAAGTAGGTAGAAAGCGCATATATGTGTTTCTGCTTTTCTTGATATATATAGATGTATGAAATTTATCGAAACCGTAAATAAAAATTGACAATAAGAGCGCCAACCAGAAGACAACAAAGGACCGCAGGACCCCATAAATCATCATAGCGTCCCAGCATACGACGATTAATCATCCTAAGAGAGTAAAATAATGATTTATAAAATATATTTTGTTCTTATAATTACTGGTACTATTTACGTGATGTTCCACCAAATCCAGCTGCTGTCGATTTACGTGGTGCTACTCGACTAGTATGACCCGTTGCACGCATAAAATGA
>JAEPRB010000638.1:0-10070 GCA_016758965.1 Circinella minor
GATTTCGTTTAGGATGTCATTATCCCGTTTGGAGGTAACTCTTGTACGACTTTCTTGTGAAGAAGAGGAAGAGGTTGAAGATGACGATGGTGTTGAACCATTTGTAACGCGTAGTGAGCGGTTGTGGCAAGTACGTTGATTACTATTATTATTTTTACTGTCAAAATATTCTTGACATTTATGACCTGGTTGATATGGAACTTTGTTACAGTATCGGCATAGCTTGGCAGGCGTGTTATTGTTATTATTATTATTTTCTTTAACGTGAATACGTTGTTTTTTTAGAACCTCACATTCAGAAGCAGCATGACTACCCTTTGGATGTACAGGACAGTTGCCATATTTGCGCTTTGTTTTAGATG
Source organism: Circinella minor (assembly GCA_016758965.1). Taxonomy (NCBI): domain Eukaryota; kingdom Fungi; phylum Mucoromycota; class Mucoromycetes; order Mucorales; family Lichtheimiaceae; genus Circinella; species Circinella minor. Next base: position 363 of record JAEPRB010000638.1, read on the forward strand.
GAGAGGGTTCATTTACTGATAAGTGTCTTTTGTTATTACTTTCGGTGTGATTGGTATCTATGTTTTCACCCAAAGTAGAGATAACAAGTTGGGATACTTCCATGATATCGGTAGGCCAATTAGTACCATAATTGCGGGGAAGTACAGGATAAATCTTCTCACGAACATTAGATGAAAGAGATGACACGAAATCAAAGGTTAAATCGATTCCATTTGTTCTTCCAGCTTCTTGTGCAAGAAGTAAGTATCGTTCGGTGTACAAGCGGATGGACTCGTGTGATTTGGGGCGAGCAGCAAACAATTCATGTCTTTTTAAGAAGACATGGAAAGGATTACCATATTCTTTGCGGATTTCGGTACAGGCGTCGGCCCATGTGCGGTTTTTATCACATAATTCTCTACGAAACCAAGGAATTTGGTTGTCATTGAGACAGAGCCAGAAGAGTCTTTCCCAGTGGTTGTTTAATGGTAGGTTGTGACTTTTTAATTGCCTTTCGAATGCGGAAATGAAGGATTCGAGAGAATCGTGGATAGGCTTGGAATTGTCACGAATAGGACCACCTTTAATTTGGAGAATGGGCATATTTTTTGGTACTAGGTTGTCTAACCTGTGATTATTTTCTTTAGCTGCACTTTTTTCTAAAATCTTTTGTGTTTCTACAAAAAGAGAGAATTCAGCGAGTGCGTCTTGTTGCTTCTTAATCAATTTGGCTTTTTCTTCAGGTGTTGTATTAACAGCTTTAGCAGATTCAAGAGCTGTTGCTTCAAGACGAGCACGAAGTAAGCTACCAGTGTTCTTAGGTGTTAAAACTCTATCAGCTACATAATTGGAAGGTGTTAGAACCTTTTTGGTTTCACTATTAGGTGTTGAACCTGGTGAGTTAGAATTGGATTTTGGTTTATCCGGTTTCACGGATGTTTCACCTGAATTATCCTTTTCTATTTTGGTTTTTGGAAGGGTTTGCTCCCTTTCATTCATGACGATATCTTCATCAGTGTCAGGAACCGAAGAAATAATACCGACAGGGACAGGAACAGATGAACCAGGTTGGTTATCCGAAGAAGTTGGTTGGTTATGTTGAGCACTTGATGCATCAACAGGTACAGATACAGGTAAGTTATTTGAACCGTTAGATTCAGAAGGGTTGGATTGGGTTTTCTTTTGAGGAGACATGTTGGTAGGAAACAATTGAATAATTCAACTATAAAAATGAGATAAATACGAGTAGTAAAATAGAAAGATGGGACTAAAGTAAATATAGTTGAGAATCTGTTTATTCCTGAAATAAAATAACTACTCTTTTATATCTTTTCTAAATTATGTAACTATCTTATTTTATCCGATCATGGCTAAACTATGTTTTCTACGAATGGATGAGAGGACCTATTATATTTGTTCTATTATAAATATTAATTCTAGATCATTCTCTGAAACCGTTTATGACAGTTATTACTAATCTCATTCTTTCTTTGATGTTCCTTTATTATCCGGATTAATAATAAGAACGAATCAAAATAAATAATAGTGTTTAATTGGTTATATCTTTTATCCTTGACGGAATGATGTTTACCGATTATTCATGAATGGATGGAATATATGTGTTATTATGGTGGTTCACCACAGTCAGTATTATTATATATTACCCATTTAATCTTAAAGTTACAATTTATATATATATATATATACACTTTTAACTCATACGTACTGGTTTTATTTTTCAACAGATATTGCAAGGAAGACAGGCCTTCTACGATCTGTTGACTGGATAATATTTATGCAATTCATACTGCCAACTTTGGTATTTGAGCAACTGATCAAGAAATATGGTAGCAATGCCCCACAGGTAGAAGCTATCATGGCGTTCGTGATAGGGTGCTCCACGGCCTTGAAATGGAAAATTACTCAGCAAGATATTGCAAAAATAAAATCGTAAGCTATCGTTTACTAATCATTCAATGAATATGAAGAGTCCCACTAATCAATAGTATATTTACCATAGCAATTTTCACATTTGGCATATGCATATGCGGAAAAACGTATCACCTAACATGTACGTCTTAAACTTCTATCTTCTTCGCCACATTCATGAGACTGTGGAAGCCCTTGGACCATTACGTGCATATAGCACAAGATCTGCCGAACGTGCAATTGGTATGCTATTTTATAATTTTAACTGACACATAATAAAAGAACAAATAATTAAACTTTTTTTTTCCTTTATAGGTTTTTTCAAAAGGCATGTAAAATCGCATGTCTTACCTGGAGCTAACGCCGGCAATATTATAAAACGACAGCTGCTCACCCGCAATTTTGAGCGAGTATATAAATCTGAAGAAGTTACAGAGGAGCAACCAGAGGGGGATACATACACAATAATAGATTATCCAGGTATTGAGCTATGGGAGGCCCGTGATAGCGTAATTGGAAATGGTGACGAATGCTTTGATATCGAAAGTTATTTGAGAAATTACTGGAACAACCAATTTGATCAAAATGATAACCATGTAATGAGCAGCACCTTAAGCGAGCATATCAAAATTGGGAGACGTTTGTTTGTGAATGGCGTTGTATATACTTGTGAACAATACCCATCCGCGTCCAAGAAGCTTGACACATTATTAAGATTCGTCGTTCCAACAAGTATAAGAGGCGTAACTGGCACATATTTTGGCAAGGTTATCATGTATTTTTCCGATATTTTTGAAGGAGGTATGTTTTCGCGTGTATTTTTTATATTATTGTTGAATAATAGTGTACATATATATATGATGCTAACGATGTCATTTATTAGAGGAGCATCCACTTTGTCTGGTGAAATTGTATGGCAGTGTCACTTGTGACGAGTATGGTATGTCATCAAGAAAGAAGAAAGGAACTCCACATGTGTATAGAAGACCAGATGGTGCCACCCCTGCCGACAAAACAATCGTTGCACACGTTGAAAATATCAAAGGATATTCTGGAATGTTAAAATCATCAGTACACACCAATCGATTTTATTTAATTTATCCTGACATGTGTCCAGGAGAAGTAGTAGAAACTGATATAGCTAAAGTTTAAAGAATTTTTTCTACTGTGACTTTGAATAAAAAAAATATTTCTCTACTCTTGTACTACTTCTAAACTAATATTTCATTCTCAATTGCTCATATATGGATTTTTGTGTACTATGTGTTACCTGAGGCACCTGAGGTAACTGAGGTAACTTCCCATGGTGGTTATCGTTCCTATCAAATTACCCACCAAACTTTTTCACCAATCCATAGCCATTACCTCTCATTTTGTTAAACTTTGAAGCTGTCGGTGGATTATTGAATGGTTGTTCTCGTTTCTGCTTTCTCTTTCATGTAATGTATCGATTATCGTTTAAATAACGCAGAGAAATATTTCGCCAAGGGTTCATAAAAGAATAATTGATAGGTTCGTCGATCAAGTGCGAAATACATCAAGCATTGGCTTAAAAAAGATAAGTGAAACATCCATCTTAATCTGGTTCGCTTAATTCTTTTGTTTGAGGAAGCTGCATGTGCATTCTCTAATATTAATGTTGACAATCTGTGTTTAGCATTGTATGCACAATCTTCTTGTGTGTTTAGCTTGTACGAACATTTCCTATTGACTTTCAATTGAATATATAACTGAATGCGAAGCTGTTATATTAACTGTTGAGGTGTGAATGTTCTTTCCATTATCTATGTTCTTAGAAAAAGTATCTGTTTGATTTGTTAATCGATTGATCGTTTCCTCTCATCACAAAGGTACCAATATGTAAAGAAAAAAAAACGATGAGGAAAAAAATAAAGGAAGAATAGTTTTTTTTTTGGTGTTATGCAGGCAGGGACTTCTATATTTTGAGTGGGGACTTGGAGTGCAAATAAAGCACTTATTTTTCACTTTTGCGTAAAATGATTGGCTTATTATTCCCGACGTCCCTTTGAGTTTGAAATTCTGGGGACTTCGCTGGACTCAATGGGACTTTGAGGTTTTATAAAAACTATAAAGAAGAAGTTTATGATTTACAAAAAATAATAATTTTCAATAAAATCAACTATACTTATAAATAAATTAAATATAAATAAATATTTCTAATTTGTAATTATATCAATATAAAGAATAATAATGAAGAAAATTAATCTAAATTATTATCTAATGTAGGACCAAAATAAAAATTAAACATACAATTTCAATACTTGTATTTATATCTGATTTATATAAATAAGTTCTAATTTAATTTTTATAAGGATATAATTTTCAGTTAAAAAAATGGCATAATTAGGGCATCTGTAATAATTATAACAGATTCACAGCCCCTCAGAATGTTTTTTTCATTATTTTTTTTATAAATAATTAATTTAAATTAATATTTTACCTATTATCTTACCTAGATCTAATAAGCCACCATTACAAATATATACTTTTTTTGGTTTTATCTTTCTTTTTTTGATTTTTTTAATATCTTTTCTTTTTTTAGTATCACAATCTGATATTATCACACTTTCACTATTTCTTTTTTTAATTCTTTTTTTTGGTGCAATTTCAGGTTTTTTGGTGCATCGCCACATTTTTTTTTGGTGCATCGCCACAAAAATATTGAGACGCAGACTCCGCTTGTATATTTGTACTATAAAAATAATTTAAGAGTTTTTTTTTTGGTGTTTTTTTTTTGGTGTTGTATCAAAACGGTTTTTTTTTTAGTGTTTTTTTTGGTGTTTTTTATTTTTGGGCATTTTTCATGCAAAAATGCATGAACTCTTTTAATTTTGTTATTTCACAGAAAAAATGTAACAGCGTTTTGGTGTTTTTTTAATATAATATTACCAAACACGTTATGTCCTAACTATATACAAAAATGTATATATGCAAACTTATCCATATCAGCATATATATACCTACTCTCACAATGCAAAAAATAATCTACTAATCATTTTTCATAGGCTGTTTAGCACTTATAAATCAATATAATTGGAATTAAAGGAACAAATATTACCGATGGAAAAATAATTTATATACTTAGAAGTACTAACATCTAGCTTCGTATAAGTCTAACCATGATCTGGTGATATTATAACGGGAAATGACGGATTCATATCCAGGGAAAAGCTTTGGCCATATGACCCTATCTACAGCATCATCTTTGATTACAATGAGTTGAAAATGATTGCCTCTTAAATAAAGTACAATGGGGGCAATGTCAATAATACAGTTATTGGAGTTTTTTTCAGGTTCTCTGAAAGGCAAAAATGTAGTTCCATGAACCCCATATGGATGACATGAGTAGACAATAACCAGATGGTTATATGCCTGAGCTAAAACTCGAGGGCAGTCCAACACATCGAACCAATACGTTCTGATAACATGACCATCTGGTTGAGAAAGTTTGGCTAAAACATATTGGTAGCATTCTTCACTACCAAATAAAGACGTGAAGAAATCTTTTTCTTTTACAATAGCATGCTTCATAACCAACTTAACAATGCCATAATGTTTTTCATCATTATTGATAACAACAGAGGCAGACCTCCAACCACAGTTACCATCACTTTTAGGGTTATAAAAACCCAAAACGTAATCATCATCCAATTGGCATTGGCTAAGAATATCAGCAGATATGCGAGAAAGTCCCAAACCCTTAAACATGCTATCATTATGCATAGACCTATTGGATATAATTTATATTGGTTAATAACATTAAAATAAATACCAATCGTGTTATCCATATTCCTCTTATCGCACCTGTCAGAATTGCTGTCATCAACCTTCCGTTTCTTCGAACCTTGCTCTAGTGTATCCTGCTTGCTCCTCTTCTTGTTCTCTTTGATACGCTCAGTGTGTTTCGCAGCGCGTTCACGCCGTTCTTCAGCCGCACTCTTCTTCCTTTCTTCTTTCTTCTCCTCTTCTTTCTTCTTTTCTTCGTTCTTCTTTTCTTCGTTCTTCTTTTCTTCATTCTTCTTTTCTTCGTTCTTCTTTTCTTCGTTCTTCTTTTCTTCGTTCTTCTTTTCTTCGTTCTTCTTTTCTTTCTTCTTTTTTTCTTCATCCTTCTTTTCTTTCTTCTTTCTTTCTTCTTCCTTCTTTTATTCATCTCTCTTTTTCTCAAGTCCTATCATGATATAGTTGCCCTGTTAATAAAAGCAATTATATATTAACGATTTCAGTCCTTAAACAAAAACAGTAATGAATAAATATAGCATATAAATGTTACCAAGATCAAACAGAGTCTTTGTCGTGTCTCGTGCATGACCATCATTCACGAACTTCTTGGTTTCACGGGGCTTGCTGTAAAAAATATAATTGTTATATATATACATAAAAGTGACATTTATACAAGACGATATAAGATATCATGTATATATTTATTTGTAACTCAATAAACTCATACCTCGTCTTCTTTCTTCTATAATCAGCTCTGCCACCGTTCTTAATATGATCAAAATCCAATTCAGTGGAATTAAGGTAGACAAATATCTGATACATAGTATCAATTACAAGCTTCTTCGATTCAACAATACGATATAAATCACGATGAAATGCTTCTATACCGTTTGTTGTACGAGTAGCATGTGCCTGTAATTCATCCTTAAGCCATCCTTTAGATTTAAAAATCATCCCAGCAACTTCTTCACGAACCCACCAATCGAGCCATTTTTTAGCATTAGGGAAATCCTTTCGGATCTGTTGAACAGCCCGATCATACGCATTTGATCCCATAGAATTATACATGATCTCAGTGAGATCAATGAAATCGACATCATATCCTAGTGGTACAACTGCATGATTACTAACAATTCGCTGCACAGATTGTTTCCAGTGATGATAGCATCCTTTCAACAAGCTTTCAGGCAAAATATGGGTGGTGGGGAATGCTTCTCGAAATGCCGTAAGAAACCCTTGTCTCTGGGCTTGCGAAAAATCCATAACCTAGCATGATTCAATACATCAGCATCACACACTCATTCATTCATCCACATATATAGACAACCAAACACACACATAATTAACAATTAACAATATCAAGTACATAGATAAAGGTCCATCCATTTATTTGCAATATAATATGCTAACTGATAATATATATTCCTATTTATAATGTCTCACCCCATCAATCCCGTGTATGTATAAAATACACCTATCCAACTAATAATGACACTCGCATATATTACAAGTCGTGCATTATAGATATATTATTTATGTTCCTTCCATTCTTCCCATCAAAAAACTCAAACACAATCCTATAACATACCAACCGTAAACATAAACTTACCAATCCAGAAAAATTCACATCAATTACTTCATCTGTATGTCCAAAAACAAAATCAAAAGTCTTGAAAAAGGAGAGGAAGTAGTTTTTGAAATGAATCGTCGACAATCCATCCAACACACCTTGAAAAATAACAGCAAACTTATCAATTTCTTCAAAATGGATATTCGTTGTACAAAGGTAGTATCCTTTCATGAAACAATCATAAGTGACATCAGTAAGCATTGGATGCTTCTTGAAGTCTGCTTTCATAGCAATATCCGGAGCACAGAAAGTAATACACATTTTCCCAGGAGTAATATCAGCAGATTGCAGATAACCTGGGAATTCGTTTGTCAGATCGGCAAGTTCCATATGAGCTGACTCCAATGCTGGTTGCGATGATCGTAACTTATCATTCTTGGCGAGGTACGTATGTTGAAACCATTTGATAGTACCAAGGTTGCGAAGATTTGGATCGATATCACTAACTGGCCTCGCTGGTTTTTGAACACGCATTGGACTTGTACCAGTTTTCAAACCATATGGCTTTTCAGTTGGAAATTCCAAAACGCGTTCCTCTACCTTTTCCAAAGTTTCCATTGTGAAATGAAGTGGAATAAATTTGCCATGGGTGTGTGTCCCTTCATGGTTCATTACACCTATTAAAAATTAAACAAGTAGATTGTTATATACATTATACACTTACCATTATTTATACTAATCATCCCACACAGTCTAACAATAATCAATCCCAACTAATAGCCTCTTTAATCTATAAAAAAACAGTAAATTCCATAACCCATCTAAAAGCCTATGTTACCGGTCTTGCTTTTAATGTGAAAATGCACTTTTACATGACATTCAACATAAATCAAAGTGGGTGTCAAGCAACTGGGGCAGTTTTCCGTAACCTGCACATCGATATGCTCCTTGGATGACTTTGGTCTCAACCAAACATTACAGCTCGTACACTGAATGGCGCCCAAACACTTCTTGTAGTAAGTCGTGTACATCTTTCTTTTGTCACGACTTACATGTTCCAATTGCCATCCAATGAACATGTCATGATCTTTTTCGTGAAATGTAATTTCATGGTTAACATGACCATCAGGGAATTGAGGAAAAGACATAATTGAATAATGGAAGGAGATAAAGTGATAAAGTGAAGCAGAGCAACAGTGATGATACGTTCAATTACTTTACTGCTATAATATCTCATACAAAACGACTGCCTTTCCTTAATATGTGACCGCTTTACTTTCGTGCTTTTAATTCATCTCTCCTGAAAATGCACCAAAAAAAATGCACCCTTTTTTTTGGAATATGTAATTTACTATGTGTTGAGCATAAATAATCTGGTTTATTATCCCCAATATTTGTACATATTCTCTTATGACACATGTGTCCTTCTTTTTTACCTCTCTTATGAATAAATGTACATACATTAGAACTACTATTAACATACCAGAAATAATTTGTTTTTGTTTCTTCCGATTTTTCCTTGATAATTTTTTCCATCAATTTTTTTTTATTTTTGATATTATTGCAAAGTATTTCATCATCAAAATATTTTTTCATAACTTGTGACATAATACTTTTTATTGACTTAATCATACTTTTTTTGCATACAAGTATTTCTTTATTTAAGATGACCATATTTTTTTTATTTTAATATATTCCCAATATATTCTACTTATAAAATTGATTAAATCCTTTGGTGTATTTATTTTTATATTAAAAAAAATTCAATTTTGTAAACATTTTAAATTTTTATTACCAACAAAAAATTTGTTATTATTAGTTTTTGTACAAAAACTATTAGTAATGCATGTGCGCCTATTATAATTATCAACCTCTTCCTGCCTCGCTTTGCTTGGCTAAATGAGCCCCTTCGCTTCGCTCTGGGTCATTTAACGGCATACGGTTTCGCTGCGCATTCGCTGGGGAAAAAATGCTTTATTTGAGGTTGTGGAAAAAAAATGCTATATCCGAGGTTGTAGAAAGAAAATGTTTTATATGAAGCTGTGAAGACAATTTGCTGTATCTGAGGTTGTCGAAACAAAATATTTATATGAAGTTATGGAAACAAATGCCGTATCTGAGGTTGTGGGATCAAATGCGTTATTTGATATTGTGGGAAAAAAAATAATGTACTTTAAAAGAGAGAAGAACTTTTTTTTTCCTTTTTATTATTATTTTACTTATTGTAGTTTACCACTAATGATAACCTGACCTATTATTTATAGACTAAATAATGCTAAACTGTTAATTCTTATATTGTATATTTATAATTAATAGGCAGAGAAAAACAAAAAACAATTGTAAAAAAGAGAGTATACTACGTAAAGAAAGCAACAAAAAATATATGACAGTGAATAAGAGAACGAAAAGTCTAAGTTGTAGTAGTTGTAGTGTGATAGTTGTAGTTATAGCTTTCTCAGCTAATGTTGCTTGTGGTGGTATTAGTAGT
>JAEPRB010000639.1:0-10058 GCA_016758965.1 Circinella minor
ATACGATCATAAGTTTGAAGCTGCGCTATAACAAATGTCATCAACATTGTTACTAGCAGTAGTAGGTATTATAATCTAGCAATCGTATTTCTTAGATTCACTTAATTTTTATTGATGCTCAACCATATATTAGAATGCTTACATTTTTTTAAGTACCTAGATATATATAAGTATCTAGATATATATACTAAAAAAAGCTGAACAGTAAATACTAGGATAGATTTTGACTCGATATTCTGGCAATATATTTTTTTAACTCCGGATCTTGGGGATGACGTTGGCAAAACGGGATCAGAAAATACAAAAAAAAAATTTTACTTTGAAAATTTTTTTATTTACTTTTATTTCTATCATTCTCTTGTACATCTCACTTTTAGTAGAAAGAAGTAATGTGGTACGGCATAATGCAAGAGCCAGTGCTATTTTTTCTATAATGGTAGTGTATCTTCGTATAATTCTTTTGGTTTGATTATAGAGTGGTAACAAAATACTTTTATTATCTATTTTTTGAATTTTGACACTTGTTCAATCTAGTATATTCTTTTATTAACATCAGTACCAACCACATCATTTAATTGTTACACATAAATATATAAGATTTGAATTTCTTGCGTATAGGGCTTAATTTTTATTGGCCAGACATTTGAAGTAGAGCCAGTACTATTTTAGTATTTTTTTATTTTAGTATCTTTAACTGGTATTTTCTTTCCAAATCATTAATTAGAAATATGAGAAAGCATCTTGCAATACTATAACTTAACCTGAAGATGATGTTTGGACCATCGAGTTGAAAGTTTTAAGAATCAATTATCATAGTTCAATTAAGAAACAAGTACCATATCATAACTACGAATTTTATAACAAAGTCAATGGTAACAAAACAAGGAGTCAAGGAGGCATAAAATAAAGAAGAAGGGTTATGTTAGAAATGGATTTACACCTCCTAGTCAAAGATGCTTCAAAAGAAAAATGGGCTATGTTTTAATGAAGTTGCTCAATAATAAACGACGTCGAATATACAAGCTTTTTGTGCAATCATTTATAAAGTATTTATTAATTTTATTTTATATATTCTGTTTAATACAAATTAATTCTTTATCTGGCAATGTCCTTATTCTAGCAAAGGAAAAAGCTTATTCTGTTGTAAATGTTAGGCTTACCTCATTGAATTTTCTGACCACAACATTGAAACCATCGCATATTCATGGTACAACACTGCCCTAAGGATACCAGCCATAAATTAGCAGCAGCATAGATATAACATCTAATACACTCCCTTGCTTACGATGGAATTCATCTAAGCGCAAGTAAAGAGAAAACTTACCTGGAGAATGTAAAACATATGATTCATGTTGATAAAGATCTTGGATAGCAAAGACAATAATTAATTATTATAATCAGTGAAGATTGATCATAAACATGTCTATTATTATGTAATGAAAATATAGCTTGACCGCCAATCCTGTCTTGATCCTTCAATGGTAATTAGTCTTCTTGAACGGGGTAACAAGATGCAGCAGGAAAAAGCATATTTCACCAAGAAAATTTCGATATATATGAAGAGAAGGTGTTCTTCCTTGGGTTCATGTCACAATGACAATTTAAGATAAAATAAGCGACACAAATATAAATACATGATATATATATATATACCTGATCAATTATATACACGCCTTTAAAAGAAAATGAGGAATTTGTCTTTCTTAATTCTATCCATTAGACTTGTGTGGATGGTACCAACTGTAACTGCTATCTTTATACTCTTGTATTAAGATGTAGCATTACTGGAAGCAGGAAAACATTGGCATGGATGACTGCAAATTCACAATCTCAGTATCCTATTTTGCATTGGGTCCAATGGCTTAAGGGTGAGCATAAATATATTTTATCTCGTGTTATGATCGGTGATTCTGATACATAAATAGTTGTTATTAATAAGGCATATAACATTGTAAATGATGAGCTAAACACTAGTATATTGACTGCTAAAATGAAATACTTATCTTCTACTAGCATCTCCCTTATGCATGAAAAAAATCTTCTTTCCAAACCCACTATAAAACCATCCAACCCTTCCAAAACTCAGAAGAAAAAGAGAGAAATGCGCGGAACAGCACCCTCATATGATGAGAGCTAAAACACTAGTTTATTTTAATTTTTAACATGGGAAGTTTGAGACCTGGTGTATTGATATTGATGGTTGTCAATTACACCTATATTTTAAGAAGGAGTTTCTTCCAAAATGTGAAGAATGGAGTCAAGGAGGTATACTGTAAGTTTTTTTTAAGAATCTACATTTTTATAGTGTTTCTGATAATTTTTGTAGCTTGCCATATAAAAAGATAACCATCAATTGGGAAAAGATTACTTGCCAATTTTCCATAGACAATAAGTTGATGTACTTGTGTCTATCCTTTGAAGCCTTATTCTTCCTGATTTGACACTACATCATCTTTGTACAGTGGCCAAGTTTAAACTGTGTACAATAAATAAACAAAAAGAATGCGTCTTGCATGTGTTAATGAATTGAATAAACATTTATTTCACTAGTTTATTCATTATACATAGCTCTTATACATATCGTAGACGAAGAAGCTGCTGCCACGATTGTTTGTCGAGGTCGTAATATAATTAAAGTGTTTTCTTTCACTGGCTCTAAAAAAAGTACTACTTATGATGTCGTGTTTGATGTTTATGAGAATTTTCTTGTTTCTTGCGCTCGTCTTGATCAAATCACAAATATATCACTATTCAAGCACATGTATTTGATATGTATTTATAAATCTTTGTATAGTCTAGGTGCAACGTGTACTTTACATCCGTTTGATTCGTTCATCATCATTATCACAAGTAGAACAGTAACTCCACATTATGGAAACAGAAGAGACTTCACTTGTGGTATGTCAAGCTCTTTTCAATACAGCCATGGAAAGCTATAACATGTAAAAAATATGTTGATTTAGCAGCAGAAAATTAAATAATGTTTATATATATATAGATTTGCAGATTTCTTTGAGTAACTAAAGAACGAAGTTCAAAAAATGAAGAATATGAAAAGAGTACCTGTTCCTGTTCTTAGTCGAACGTTTCAAAATGAAACAAATGAGCTGAAAAGCTGGAATAGCAGAAGTAGTCCTTCAAATCACTAGCCTCGTTATTAAATATATTTTTATATGAATATAGATATTAAAATGTCAGATGGCTAAAGTACATCGTTTTTTAGTTTTTTTTGTTAGGTTTTGTGAGAGAATGAAGAAGAAAAAAAAACAAACGCGAAAAAAAATTGCATCATCGGGGCTTCATGGATTAAATATGTTTAATTGGTTGCTGACCAAGAAAGAAGCACAAAGAAGCAACCAATAGAAATTAACTTTTATACTTGAGAAAATAATTAAATAATTAGTTTGTGCGTGGGACACTTTAATTTATATTTTATTCCCTATATTATCATAACCAGGTCTATCAATAAAGATCGCTTAATCTCTTACCTTGCTAGGTTGTGCTATATACACGTTATTGTAATGGTATAAGACCATTATGACAATATAACCAAGTATGGGGTTGCTGATTGACATCCTTATCCATGGAATACTAAGAATAGACGATAGCATGATTGAGAATATGATTGAATATAGAAATATTAGAATAGATATTCTATTTAGAAGTGTTGATCATAAATATTAGATATATATTAGTTTGACATTAATTAGTCCCTGATATTTTGACGTATATAAATAAAGGGTGTCCTGACAGCTAGGGAACAATAATCGTTTTTATTATCATATATTCTCGAGCCCTCTGTTCCTATCAGCTCTATATTTATTACGCTTCCTCATACAAACTGACCGATCGAACCCACTTGTAAATATACAATAATTGGTCATAAGCTATTACAGGTATAGCCGTATATATTAACTCTCTATTAAAAATAATAAAAATATTCTGGTTATCTGCTTGATATTACACCACAGAAATAAATAAATAGATAGCACACACACACACACACACACACACACACACACACACACACACACATATATATATATATATGTAAACTACAATATAGTGTAACGTGCATACCGTTACCCAATTTTTTTCTCTTTCCTCATATATATTATCTCCAATATTAGTATAATCCCCATTATAAATAACATTATTGTCATTTTTATCTCTGTCATTATCATTAGCATTATTGATTGTAATCACATATTATCATCAAATATTCTTATTATAGAATAAAAAAACCATTATGCCATTTTATTGGATCCCACTTTTGATTCTTTTCGCAATTGCTGCTTTTTACAAGAGCAATTGCAATGTTTTACTAAAGCTATTGATTAATTCCACAAAAGCTATTTAATATTCTCACAAAAGCTATTGACTATTTTTACAAAAGCAAATAGTATAAATACTCGACCTTTTTCACTCTCAAATTTCTTTTCTTCAGTTCTCTTTTACTTTAAGTTTTATCTTTAACTTTGTCTTGTCTTTTAAATAAATTATCCTTTTATAAATAAATCCTTTCATTGGGTTTTCATTTAGTAATTTTATTAAGACTTCTCTTTTTGTGGATTCAGATGTACAATTCCTGAATAATAGAACTCCCACATACCATTTATCTATAATTATTAAGTTATTTATAGCCTTTATTCTATTGTCTTTACATAAATCATATCAATTTTATATATCGAAGCTCTTTGTTATGACAACATACGCTTCAATAGTTCATACTCTTTATATTTTTCCGCGTTCTTTCACTATTCAATTAAATTGCACTAAAAATATAAAAAAAATAATGGTAACAAACAGAAGAAACATAATGCTGATGTGTAAAACTATTGATTTTATCTATTCATTTATGTAGTATATCAATTTCTATCATGTCTTTGATTTTATAAAGATAATAATGAAAAAGAACAAATGAAAAATAAACTTACAGTGAGTATTCGCTAAACCGGTACCCAATATATGTGAGGATTGGTACCGGTTTAGCGAATTACCGGTTTAACGAACTGAAACTCAGTCGATAGTAATATGTAGAATATACTGGACGAATAACTACAATTAAATTAAGCTATATTATATAAAAAAAGATGACATTTTGTTTAATAAAGATCGTTCTTATTCTTTTATTTTATTCTTACTTTACTGTATTCAATTATCTACTATTAATTATTATCAACAATAGGCAAAGAATCTGCATTGACAAACCGCCAAAAACGTGCTATTTGTTTAAGAAATCAAAGAGAAAAAATAACTCAATCTGGACTTGCTCGATGGGCTAAAGACGAATTTAAGCTGGATAATTTACCTGGTCAACAAACTATAAGTGATATTTTGAAGAAAGAAGAAGAATATATGACAATGACTGAACACCATCTTAATGCCAAAAAAAATTCGAGAACCTGCACTCCTAGAACTTAAATTGTTACTTCCTCAGTACGTTACTGATATGGCTAATGCAAGCCAACCTATCTTCATGGCGAGCATTATTCACCAAGTCAAAATCCAGTGTAGGCGTCGCCAGCTTGAAGTACCGGAGGATTTCCAGTTTTCAAATGGCTGGTTAACTAAGTTTATGAGGCGATATGGTTTTAAATCTCGTCGTATCCATTGTGAATCTGGAGAGGAAGAGGTTAATGCTGATAACATTCAAGACAAATTCAATGCTGTGAAAGCGAAGATTTCTGAGTTTCCACCTGAACGCATCTATAATATTGATGAGACAGGGTTCTTTTATAAGCAAGTAGAAGAAAGTCTCCGTATCAAATTGGCGGAAAAAAGGCACTGCTACTAGCAATTTGTTGACAGACTTTCCCTAGATGACAAGGACGATCTGGATATTTTTTACTTGGTGCGAAAAAAAATTAAGCTTCTAGAAGAAACAAAGGAAAGAGCTGAGATGACATATAAGCAAGCTCGAATCACTGATTTTACCAATTAAATCTAATAATAACAATAAAAATGGTATCCGATTTGATCACAGAACCAATAAAAAAATTAATATTATTTATATAAACACACACATATATATTGTTACGTCCCGTTCGGATCGTAATTAATAAAATAAAAAGAAAATATAAGAAATTCCGAGTAAAAGACTCAAGGAATAAGGAAAGTTATATCAATAACTTAATCAATAAAAAGAAAAATAAATAAAAGGGCGGTTTTTATAACCAGCAAATTCAACCAATCAAATAGTCGGGAAAAGAGTTTATTTCAATAAAAATGAAAGAGAGTGAACTAATTGTTATTTTGTTTGAAAGGAAGAAACTATCCATTTTATATTAATTATTTAATTATCTAACTCCTTAATTCGAATCTTGTTCCAGGTGAAAGTGAATACAAATTCAGGTAAAATGGAATCTGATTCCAGGTAAAATCGAATACAATTTCAGGTAAAAACGGATCTTGTTCCAGGTAAAATCGAATCCAATTTCAGGTAAAAACGGATCTTATTGGTCACGGTTAAATTTAGTTATTACTGCTTGTAAAACGGTTGATATTTATTTAGAATAATAATAATAATAATGATGATAATGATGATGATAATG
Organism: Circinella minor; assembly: GCA_016758965.1. Lineage (NCBI taxonomy): Eukaryota > Fungi > Mucoromycota > Mucoromycetes > Mucorales > Lichtheimiaceae > Circinella > Circinella minor. The sequence goes on from JAEPRB010000639.1 coordinate 6,555, forward strand.
ATAAAGAGATGATAAGAATAAATAAATAAATAAAGAAAGAAAAAAAAAATATAAGGGATATATATATAAAAAAAAAAAAAAAAAACTAAGAGAAAAAGGGATGTAACAATATATATAAGGAAAAAAGACTAATATAACTCCAGTAAATATTTGGAAAGATTCACCGGATACCGGTTTAGGGAATCACCGGTATTTTACTAAGTATATAAAAAATAATTGAGAGACACCACCAGTTTAGCGAAATACCGGTTTAACGAATACCGGTTTAGCGAATACTCACTGTACCAAAGAAGTAAAAACTGCAAAATTTCATCTTCTTTGACGAGATGAACAGTATTATCATCAAGGGCTTTTTCAAGCTGTTGTTGCTTTTCAGCAAGCAGATCCTTCGGACTGACTGCAGTTTTATAGTGTAAACCAGTTCTATGATCCACACCATAGTCAAATCCGACGATCGCAAGCTTCTCACCACTGTGATAATAATAATGTTTATCAGGATAAACATCACTTTTGGTCAGTTTAAACTCTGACCAAGGGAACCTTTTCAGTTCCTTGTCAGTCTTGTTTTCTAAAGAATAATATACTCTCGTTTTAGTACAAAAAGAAAAAGCAAAATGACCTGTGATGCAACTTACCGAGAAGCGTGCGCATTTTATGTGCAGCTTTCGAAACACGAGAGTTCCCGTTGCGAACTTTTTTTCGAGGCACTATGTCATTGTTAAACTAATTATTAATTATCAAGCTATAAAAACATATATATAATACATACCGTATTCAGTTTCGTATTGGCCTATAGATATTGAACAGTAAGAAAATAATAATAATAAACTCTTCAATAGTTAACTAATGGTTCTATTAGCACTTACTTGCAACACTGCGATGGAACTGTGCCCCGAGACCTTGGTGGGTGGGGTGTTTTTTTGTGGGATTTTTCGATTTTTTGTGTGCTTCGCCACTGACTTTTTGTATGCCTCGCCACCCATTTGACGTCACACAGTATATTTTGTATTATAAACATTTTTAGGGGTGTTTTTTTGTGGGATATTTTCACTTTTTGTGGGATTTTTTTATTTTTTTATTTTTTGTGGGAGTGGACTTCTATTTTTTTTTCAATAATGCTTTACGAAAATTATCACATTACTTATTCAAGAAAATATATTCAAATGGGTATTATAAAGAAACAGCACCTGCTTATTTTGATGCTGACATAGATCGCTATATTAATTTTACATTTGACATCCGATTGGCATTGCATTCTGTACATATTGATCGTAGTCAAAAAAGCTACCTGGGGACTACACTCGGTCAAAAAAGTGTCCTAATAATCATAACTTTAGAACATTTTGCTCAGTTGCTCGCCAGGATATTGACCAATCAATGTGAACTTTTGAGTAGACACTAGTATATATATTAATATTAGATACTATAAGTATAATTGTGATTGGATAACAATTTAAAGCTCCGTCAAGTAATTTGAAAATATAAGCATTGGGACACTTTTTTGGGGCACTTTTAGAAGTTAGAAATTTAAGCCACTGAAAAAGTTTTTTTATAACAAGTATCATTATTTTTTTAATATTTTCTCCTCTTTTCCTCTTTCTGCATCTTTTGAAGTAAGTACTAATAAGAATGAACATATTTTTATTATTAAAGATAAAAAAACCTCATAAAGCTATTAGATGAAAAAAATATCTTTAGAAAAGCATCAAGAAATTATTCACTACCTTTCTAAGGGCATGTCGATTCGTCAGACAGCTAAAAAGACATCTGTTGGACATAGTACAGTTGGAAGAATTTATAAAAAAACATCAAATATACCTAAAAATTCAAAAAATGGAAGACTAGTAAAAGCTAATCACTCTACAAGCAAAATTTTAGTAAGGCAATTTAAAAAATATGAATTAAGGAATGCTTCACAAGGCTCTAAATATCTTAAGACTTATTATAATATTGATGTGGTTCCTCAAACTGTTCGTAATATGCTGTATAAAGGTGGAATCAAGGCATTTAAGAAACCAAAAAAGCCAATTATAAGTGAAAAGAATCATAAGAAACGTTTAAAATGGGTACAAGAACACAAAAACTGGACACCTGAGGATTGGAAGCATGTTGTATGGTCAGATGAAACAAGAATAAATCGTTTTGGGTCTGATAGTGATCTTTATGGATGGCGCAATCCTCAAAATAAGCTTACTAAACAAGATGTCCGTGAAACTAGTAAAGCAGATGGTGGTCGCTTAATGGTTTGGAGCTGTATTACATGGGATGGAGTTGGTTATATCTGTGATATTGGTGACCATAATATGGTAAAAAAAGATTATCTGGATATTCTAAAGTCTGATCTTTTGAATGCTTTAAATTATTACAATCTAAATAATAACAGAACTATTTTTATGCAAGATAATGATCCTAAGCATAAGGCGAAACTAGTAACGGATTGGTTAAATCAGCAACAATTTGAAGTAATGGACTGGCCACCACAATCTCCAGACTTAAACCCAATTGAAAATATGTGGGCTAAGTTAAAAAAAATGTTGAAAAAGAGCTATTCCCAACTAGCTAAAAATAAGGATGAACTCTTTAAAAGAGTTGGTGAATGCTGGTATAAGATTGATGCTATAGAATGTCAAAAGTATATTGAATCTATGCCAAGACGTGTAAAGCAAGTTATTGATGCAAGAGGGTTATGGCCTAGATATTGCTTTTATAAATTTTTCTTAATAAAAATAAATAAATTTTAAGTGGCCAAAAAAAGTGTCCCAATGCTTATATTTTCAAATTACTTGACGGAGCTTTAAATTCTTATCCAATCACAATTATACTTTTGGTATGTAATACTAATATATATACTCGTGTCCACTCAAAATTTCACATTGATTGGTCAATATCCTGATGAGTAACAGAGCAAAATGTTCTAAAGTTATAGTTATTGGGACACTTTTTTGACTGAGTGTATATAAAAAATGGTAATCGTTCCTCACTTGCAACCTGAATTACTCTTTTTATGCTTCTGCATCGACTTTCTATTTCAAGTACTACTTTAGGAAGGAAACGTGTGTAAATTGGACTAGTGATTTCGAGCATCATAACGAGAATCCATTAACTTTTAGTCAGATTAATAAAATAAATGTGTTGTATACTAGCTTTTTATTTTCGAAATAACATTTGAAAGTTATACATCAGTTGTAATTTTTATTTGCGGGCACATTAAGCTTCTTATGTTACAAGTGACTTATACGGTAGATTTAAGGTGAGTATTTTAAAAGTATTATAAAATTTAAACACAAATAGAACAAATCTCAATACTTGTAGTTTGTAACCAAAAAAATAAATAAATAATAATAAGTTTATATATTGATGGGTTGTTATTGTTACCGTTTAGGTAATATTGTGACCAGGAACCCAAGCTTAGTAAAATAAGCTTGAGTTGTACAATTGGGCTTAGCCCATATAAATAGTTATAACCCTCAATTAATAATAAAAACAAGTCCTTTTATCTCTTTT
>JAEPRB010000641.1:0-10023 GCA_016758965.1 Circinella minor
AATACCAAGTTGTTCAAACCACTTGATATCTGCTAGAACAGTTGTTCACTTCAAAAATATCACACTATTCGAAAAGAGCTTGCTAGTTTCCTATCTAGCTGATATGAAGTTGATATCAGGCTAACATTAAGTTGTTTGCAACCACTTGATAGCACCCTTGTTGTCCAGTGTACTGAACCTGTTACTACGAACAAATGAGTACTACTATGCATAGCCGACTGAAAACTGTGGAGTGTAAAGCGTCAACCAGTAACTCCAAGAGAAAAGTTCCAAGGCCAACACCCGAAGAGCTAGAAGAAGCAGCACATGGGCTCCATTCTCTTAAAGATGCTGTCCAGAGAAAGATAAAAAGCAAAATCCCAGACGATTATGACATGGGGCTTCTGGCTGTAAAATTTAGTCGCCTTAATCTCAATTCAGGTACATGTAACTACATTGCTATTATAGTGAAAATATTAAGATATTATAAGACCCTATAGTGACTAAGATACCGTTATAGATACCAACAAGTAGCGCATCCTTTCTTTTCTTAGGATGTCATGCGAGCTTGAAAATATTAAAAAATGATATACTTTAATAAATATCAGTAGTAGCTAAAAAAGAAGTTATACAATAATACTAAAATAAACATATTAAGCTTTGTGTGACTCTGCGGTCTTTACATGATGTGTCTCATATTTACAGCTGCCCGTCGTTTCACTTTCACATTAGACTTAATTATGTCATCTCACAAAAGCACAGCCCGCACAACAGGAAAAAGAAAAGGATATTCTGAGCAACAACCTGCCCCAGGTATAAGAAAATCGCGCAGATTACTAGAGAAAGCCATGAGCGCATTAAATGTAACTGGCGAGAATGAACCTACAGGTATGATTACCCCCTTTCATTAAGCAGTTCAATTTGCTAATATTATATAGCTTCATTAGAGAATGCCATAGAGGAGGATGTTATTATGATCGACTCTGTTACTGTTACGCATGAAGAGGATCTTGACACCGAGCCTTCTAATTATCAAATTCATTTTGAGGTTGATCAAGTTCGCTTAATTCAGACTGGGGATGCTATCGATAATGAAAGCGATGATGAGGATAGCAGTGATAACAGTGAATCTAATAAAGAGGAAATGACATTGCTTTCTATTGCACCTGAATCTCCTGCTGTCAGAAGAACACCTTCAATACCACAAGTGGCAAAGAAAAAACGCACCTCCCATGTTGTTAAAAAATCTCGAGGCAAATATGTAGATTATGAATCGGATCAACTGAGGGAACGTGCCCTACAATAACTTGAATCTGGATGGAGTTATAGGAAGATTGAAAAGGAGTTAAAAATACCAAAATCTACTATGTCAGATTATCAAAAATGGTACAGAATCCGTGGTGGCCACCCCAAACCCAAAAAACTGAGGGGTCCCCATTTACTAAAGATTTTATCGGAAGGTAGCAAATTCCTTGTAGAAACAGTATTGGAAACGGAAAATACATCTACTATTCAACAGCTTGTATCAGCATATTATTCCCGCTTTCAAGTACTCCTAGCACCATCAACTATATATCGTCATCTTGTCAAAAAATGTCATATCACTATCAAACGTGCACATCTGTATCCTGAACTTCGTACTAATGATGAAACAAAAGATATGCGCAAAAAGTTTGTCGAGGATTATATTCAAACTGAAATTGCTCAATATAGGAAAAATTGTGTTTTTATCAATGAAGCATCGTTTGCTGCCTCCATGCAAAGAAATTATAGGTGGTCACGGAAAGGTGAAGTAACCCACATCAAAGTTCCCAAACTACGCACACGATCCAAAACAGTTATTGCTGCGATCTCCCATATTGGAATTATTGATGTATGTGTCAAAACTACGAATGGTGGAACACGCACTAGGGATTTTGTAGCTTTTCTGGAGCGCGTCATGGATCGTCTTGATAGTCAAGGACTGTCTCATGAACATTGGAATCTTATATATGATAATGCTCCAATTTACACCGCAACTCACATTGGTAACAGAATTGTTGAACGTGGATATAATTTTGTTCGTTTACCCCGATATTCTCCATTTCTTAACCCGATTGAGGAATTCTTTTCTAAAGTAAAGCTACTGTTCCGCCAAGTTAATATTCAAGATAAGCAGTTAACTAACAATATAGTTAACACTACTGAGGAAAACAAGGATGTAATAATGGAGGAAAATGAAGAAGATATCAGGAGAGAAACGGCGGTGGATATAGCAACTAAAGAAGTAGAAGAGCGTTTAACAAATGCAATGGCAGCTGTTACTTTAGATGATTATGAAAAATGGATTGTCCACTCCACTACATTTTTCGATCGTTGTCTAGCCCGTGAAGATAATCTCTAACTTTTGTTTATTTCTCTCTACGCCCCCTTCATCTACTTCATCAACCATTGTTATGTACTGTGTATCGATTTTAACATATTCCATTATCTGCTTCTTTTCTTATTCTCTATTTTATAAACCCATTATTGATCCTTACATATTATAATCTTAGATTACTTCTGCTTGCTAGGATCATTAATTATTTCCAGGGTGAAGAAGCTGATAATGTAACGCAAGTTTCAAATAAATAAATAAGAGATGAAGAGCAAGTAATAATTACTTGATCCTAATAAGAGAAAGAAAACGAGAGAGAAGATACAGTAGACATATGTATAATAGATATCTGTTAATAATATAAGAAGAATGAAAAATCAAAGAGGAGATAAATAATAAAATATAAAGGCTTTAAAGGAGAAAAAAGAGACAAATATCAGAAAGAAAAAAAAATGAGCTAAATATATATATATCAAAATAACCAATCAAGACAATTGTCACATCTACATTCGAAATAAATTCTGAAGCAGGTTCTGGCTTCAACCCTTGTTGTACGTTGTACCGCGAATAATTTTGTCCATGCGATGGTCACAGCCATCCATTAGATCATTTGAATTAATCGATTTTCTATCGCATCGTGGCTCAATAATGTCATAAAAGAGACCATCAATGGGATTGATAGTCTCAGTGCAGGGGGAGAGAAAAAATGGTTTGTAGTCACGTTAAATGACAATATCAGAAATCATTTTTTTTTGTTTCTTCTTGAGCGTCATCAAAGATGACACTCCATTCATTATCGATATACTCATTTATGTCCATCAAAGACATCAATTTATGTAAAAATAGACGGATACTTCTTTCGTCAGTGGGACCCTTGAACATCTTGACAGAATGATTGAGAACCCCTTTAGGACTTGCTGCGACAAGGCAAACAAGGATCGGTGTCAATTCATCCAACTGTTCATTATTCCTGGGGTTATATACCTTACCCTTAGCTTTAGCCCTAACTTTTCGATGCTCTTTTTGCTTCATATCAACATAAGTATGACGAAAATTAACATCATATGCTACTTCAGTAACAAAAACACATCGTCTTGGATCAACACCATTTTGATACATCATATGAAGGCAATTGTCTTTAGCTGCAAAGAACTGCAGAGTGTCTTGTGATGGCTGTTCTGGGAAAGTCTTGAAATGTTGGAACGTAATACGAAAATGCTTCGATCCATATTTTTTTAATCACTCTTGAGTAGCATCTTTATCTTGGAATTTATCCATAAAGGCTTTGTGTATGTCTTTATGTGAAACAATGCTATGCTGATCTATGTATCGAATCAAGAATTTATACATCTGTTCAGTGAGTACTAATTGTTTTTTAGGTGGACCACGCTTCTTTGTTTTCAATGACCAATTTTTTTCGATAGCGCTTTTGATGATCGCGTAATGTACTATAGCTAATGTTTTTTTCCTTGGATATTTGTAACAAAGACTTTCCTCTTTGTAAATCTTTTAGTGCCTCATAAACTTTATCTAGATCCGGCTGCTCATATGTGCCTCTTTTCTTTCTTTGTAGAGCAGCGTCCATATCCGTATCCTCATCAACGATATTTGACTGAGATACTACCCCTGAGAAACGGAGGCGTTTATCTTGGTGTATATCTGAAGTAGTAATCAAAATGCAACATAATTAACAAATACGTTTATTTTGTAGATTGTTTTCGGATTACCTTCAGATTCATTGTCGCCGTTGTCAAAACTTAATTCGCTAAAGGTACGTGTAATCCCTTGTAATGTTTCTGATGTTTCAGACAATTGAGCCAGAGTACTCGCAGCAACTACTTCTTTATTTGAATGACTTTCATTTTCAGGATGAAGGCGTTTGTCCTGATGAGTATTTGAAATACTGCCAGTCGATGGAGAAGGAGAGCGAACGCATTTATCAGGTTGTTGCATTTTGACTAAAAAAAAGATATTACCAAAAAAAAGAGGTGCAGCTACTGCAAATCGTAAGTTCGTCCTAAAAATTTGTAATATATGCCATACGAAAAAAAAAAATAAAAAAAAAAAAAAATTGAAAGATTGAAAGATTGAAAAAGGATAATGTCTTTTTTCTTATCAAGATAAAAATCCAAGTATAATCTGAGTATTTATACAGATTATTTGAGAATAATATATTCTTTTTATTTGTGAATAATATTTCTTTCCGTCATGAAGAATAGACCTGATTACTTATGTGAAAGTAAGTGTAACAAACACGAATAACTATATCATTCATTTGTGAAAATTATATAACTCCGGTAGCGAAAAACCCCTTCTATCACTTGTTAAAAACTCTGACTTTCACTAGTGGATTTTTTTAATTATCATATATGAACCATATCGCCCTTCATTTGCAAAGTTCATTTTTCTTATTTGGGAACATCATTACTTTTCATTTGTGTACAATCTTCCCATTCATATGGGAAGATCTCTACTTTTTATATATGAAAAAGCTTACTTTTATAAGTGAATAAGCTTATATTTTATAAGCGAAAAAGTTTACTCTTTATAAGCGGATAACATTACTTATTATAAGCGGAAAAAGTTATCTTTTCTGAGCGAATAAATTAACTCTCATAACTGAATAAAGTCATTTATCATAAGTGGACAAACTTGTCCTTTGTAAGCGGATAAACTTATATTTTATATGCGGTAAATTCGTGGGTTTGTGTCCGGAGACAAATGCAAAATCCTGTATTGCCACCGACACACCAGCAAGCTCAAAAACGAAAGACGACGAGACATGTAAAACTGTGGATATAAATACGGATGATTTAGATGGAAACGATGACGGAAAACAGAGCAACGACACCAACACCGGCATTGATGATAGCTTTGGTTCAAATGATGATGTTACAAAAACACAAGTGCATAAAGAATATGAAACAGACTCGTCTAATCGTCCAAAGACTATCAATAGTGCCAAATCAATTATTGCCGAACACTCCATTGTAGATGAGGATGGGGATTTAATTATGGCATCTATTAAAGCTTTAATCGAGGAACAGTTTACTGATTCACCAAACTCTAACGAAAAAGAAAAAGAACCAGAATGCTTTGATCCTTTAGGGGCTTCAGAAACAGTAAATAGCGAAATGGATTATATCAAAAATTTATCACTCAATACTACAGCACGCACTAAGATTGATAAACTTTCCATTCGTGCATGTCGTCAACTAGTGAAAAAACTTGACACGCTCTCACAAACTGATACATTGGCAGGAAAACATTTACGTGCTTTCAAAAAACAATCCCACCACTCATCTCGAGGTCGTAATACTCAACCGTCTTCAAAAGGTAGTGAAGCCTTGGCTTCTGATGCTGTTACAATTGGCCAATCTGGCAGTAAACCCAACATCAATAATTAAATATCATGATGAAAAAGAAAAATTATAATTTAAAATTTTTATCACTGAACTGCAATGGACTCATCAAAATCACTGGTAAGACCAATGCAGAATCAGACTTCATCCAACACTTAAAACAACAAAACCCTCAACTCCTCGCTATCCAAGAGAGCCATGCGGCTACAGAAAAAATTCAATCATCGTTAAACTTTCAATTTAATACCAAGTCTTCGATATGGACCCAACATTGTGGTCTTGTATCCATGTCACCAGAAATACAACTTACTACTATAAAAATTACTACAAATCAACGTGTCATACTTGCTAAAGTCACTCACACTTCCCTTTTTTTTGATCCAATATATGTCATGGTTGTTTACGCACCAGCTACTACAACAACAGCGAAATATCAATTTTATTTACATCTTCTTGAAGACTTCAGCTCTCAACTCAGTGATCCACTTATTTGTGATAATCTAATACTGGCAGGTGATTTTAACTATGATATTCACAAACATGATTACATCTCAAATGCTCCATTCGATTGGCATTCTCTTCTTTCCAACAAGTTTACCAATTGTATTAGAGATATCGATCCCCAACTCGACATCACAACTTTTCGTCGAGAAAAGCATACATACTCTTTATTAGACTATATTTATGCAGGTTCAGCCTTCCGCACATGTGTACACTCTTCAGACCTCCAATATTTGGATAAGAACTAGTCCGATCACGCACTCTTGGTAGTTGAATTTACACTATCATCGTCACAACATGGAAAAGGCACCTGACGAGCCAATCCTACACTCACTCATCTGAAAGATTTTCGGCAACAGTTTGCAAAAATGTTGACTGAGTTATATCCAACACTGAAATCATCATCAACACCCCAAGAACATTGGGAATATGTTAAAACAAGCATGGCCAAATTTATCAAACAATACTGTCGACAACGAGGATCATGGCGCCAGAAACAACTCAAAGCTTTGCAAAGTAAACGAAATCGTTTTTTACATGACCAACAATCACGTGTGATACGTGCTCAAGTGTTACCAACAATAGAATCTCAAATTTCTGTGCTACAAAAAGAAATAACAGATATTTTGGCTATCTGGTCTGGCACAAGATGGCGGGAACATAGTGAAGTCTCTGCTGGCTACCTTCAACGAACTATTCAACAACGGCAAACATCAAGATATATTGCCCAGCTTCAACATCCTTCCACTGGTGAAATTCATCCGGATCCTGAAGGCATGCAAAGAGCAGCCTCAGTTTTTTATCAATCTCTATACACCATGGATGAAGTAGATGACGATTCGATTGACTTACTTTTGAATTCATTATCACAAAATACTTCACTCAACAATGACGAAGCAGAATCATTATATTGCGATTTTGAAATTAACGAACTTCGTGTTGCTGCAAAACGATCTCCTAAACAGAGTAGTCCAGGTGATGATGGTTTATCATACTCTTTTTTTTACCTATTGTTTCAACACCTACTATACGAGAATTTAATCACAAAAATTTATAATCAAGCATGCCAAGATGGCATTTTTCCAAAGTCGTGGCAACATACTTGTTTGATTTTGCTCCCTAAGAAAGGTGATTTATCATTATTGCGCAATTGGAGACCGCTCAGCCTCATTAATTGTGATGCAAAATTGTTCACACGTCTCATCAACAAACGCATTATCAATGTGGCACAGTCATTAATTACACCTTTTCAAACTGGATTTTTACCCAATCGCTTTATAGCCAAAAATGGGCTCTTGGTCCGACTTATGATGGAACAAGCAAAGCATCAACAACATCATGACACGATTGGTCTTATGCTTGATTTTGAAAAAGCGTATGACCGTCTTCATCCAGTATATTTATCGACAGTATTAAAAAAATTTGGTTTTCCAACATGTATCATTAATAGTATTTGTAATTTATTTTTTTCCACACAAATACGAATTAATATCAATGGACACCTCAGCTCTTCAATCACACAACACAGGGGGTTACGCCAGGGTGATCCATTATCTCCTATTTTGTTCAACCTTGCACTGGAGCCTCTTCTACAATCTATTTTACGTGATCAGCATTTTCAAGGAATTCTCCCCATGTTACCACCGACAATAGCACCACATCTTAGTCCTCGACCAATACATTTAAAAGTGCTAGGCTATGCTGATGATGTTTTTGTATTTCTTCACCCACAGTCGGATTTGGAACGATTGGATTTGCATTTATCGACATATCAAAAGGCATCTAATGCTAAGCTCAACCCATAAAAAACGATATCTATATCACTATCTGGTAAAAAACAACAAGCTTGGAATACAAAATTGGTGGAATCTGGTTTTCCTGTATGTCATGATCACACCAACCCTGATGCTATTGAATATTTGGGCTTTCCTCTTTTCTCCACCAAGCAACAGTTACACCAATTTTTAGAAAAACTTCTATCGTCAATCCAACACCACTGCAACATCCATCTTCAGCGGCAAATATCTATTCGCGGTCGTGCTCTTATTTTGAATACGCTCATATTATCAAAATTATGGCATGTTCTACGTGTGACAGGTGCACCACAAGGATTATTTTGGTATAAACTTCGAACTATTATTTATAAATATATGACACATTGCAGCTTTCCGAAAATGTCATATGATCAACTTTGCCTTCCTCTATCTCAAGGAGGCGCTCGACTCATTGAACCGCAACTTCAATAACATGCTCTCAGCTTACGCTGGTTGGTCCCGCTACTACAACATCTACAAGTGGACATATCCAATGTCAATGATCAGGATGAGTCTTTCAACATTGTCACAGCATACATTATACATCATCTTTTAGCAAGTAACTCCAATATTTCAGACCATAGGCTTCTTTTTTTTTCCCTCCAGCATGAAAACTCTCATGGAAACAATCATCAGAACTTTTTGAAAATATTTTATACAAATCTTTCGATAGAGCTCAAGTTAACTACGACACTATCATCATAACTCATCGTATTGCTTTGCAACTACCTTTACTTTCAATCCTACAGGTTAATGATGATTTTAATCTTAACGACATCATTTTAACACGCTCCACTCTGAACAAGATCACGGCAGACAACATATATATATTTGATCCAATCTTGAAATATATTAGACCACGATTTGATGCTGATGGACAACGCTCCTTTCCAAGAATCTCAAAAAAAAATGTTACCGCCATTCTTAATAATCAACTTCAACCCCATTTTTTTTTTGCTCGATTATGTGTAGAACCATTTTTTCCAACTTCGAGTCATACAGGAGGAATCGACAATCATAACGCCTCAACGCTACTTCAAGCTTGTACTTTATTTTCTTTCTCTCCACCTGTCACTACCAAACAATATCGTCAACATTTTATTCAACTAAACATTCAGCCATCTCGTCATATTAATCATATCTCTTCTTCTCAATGGAACAAATTTTGGGCTCTCTCTATGTTCTCCTCCTCACGTAATGCATGGTTTCGCGCAATACATGGTAAACTACCAACAGCTCAGAGATTACATGAGTTAGTTCCTGATTTCCGACCTTCAAATTTATGCCAACTGTGCTTAACCTTAGTTGACACACCTGAACATTTTTTAGTCAAGTGCCCAGCTCGTTGGTCCGTATAGACTCGTATTTGGGGTACCCTTTTTTATTATGAACCAGATGAATCCAGTCTCCTTCAAGTCATACTAAAGCTTAAATGGGACCTCATACCACATTACTCTTTTTCGAAATACGTTAATGCCATCCAAGGTATTCTGTTAGCACTATGGCGTGCATATTGGAGTTATATACTTGATCAAAAACCGTTTGTACCGGAACAGGTCTCTAGAGCGGCCTCTCGTATCATTTATACTCTCCAACCACCTACTCCTGACTAAATGATCTTTTTATTCCTTTTTACTCTTCCTATTTAAACAAAAAAAAAAAAAAAAAAAAACCACACCTTTTTTTTCTTTTGATACATAGCTTATTTTGAATTGGTATCCATTCAGTAGTTTATTTTAGTTGTTCTATACTCCCCCTTTTTGTTCACTATTTTTCATTTGTATTCTTTGATCCTTCGGTGGCACACCCCTTTGATTTATTAATCATACGTGTGACTATCTTAATAAAAAATTTAACCTCAACCGGTTATATAAAAAAAAAAAAAAAAAAAACGCTAAGTCAGCAGTATAGTTATAAAAAAATTCTTTTGTTAATTCTCATTTAATATATGGCCATTTTAAAAATACACAATAAGATGATGAAACTAGAATAAGCATTTGTAAATATACAA